>JARCZZ010022116.1:3489-18373 GCA_030323915.1 Brotogeris chrysoptera
ATTGGATATGAGGAAGAAATTCTTTCCTGTAAGGGTGGTGAGGCACTGGAATAGGTTGCCCAGGGAAGCTGTGAATGATCCATCGCTGGCGGTGTACAAGGCCAGGTTGGACAGAGCCTTGGGTGGCATGGTTTAGAGTGAGGTGTCCCTGCCCTTGGCAGGGGGGTGTTGGAACTAGGTGATCTTAAGATCCTTTCCAACTCCAACTATTCTATGATTCTATGATTCTACCTAAATCAATGGCAAATAATGTTTCCTTGCCAAAGCTGTGGTTTCCACTGCCAAATAAATATTCATCTGTGACTGGAGAAGTCTTCCACTAACCGTATCATCTGTATTCCCACTCAGCAGTCAGAAGTAAGGTTATAGTTTGCATGCGTCGAACTGGAAGGCTGCAGAGGTTTGGAAAGGCTGTCACTAGAAACACTGCAACCATCTCCTGCTTCTGTCACCCTGAAGACTGCAACATACGCAGAACTAGGAGACAAAGTAGTGCTTCTTTCACTGGCAATGTATCCCACAGAGATGTAAAGTTTAGCAGTGGGAAGATTGGGATAGAAAAGAGGAAAATGTTTCTTTAAGCTGACAAAAGTTGTGTTTGGGAAAAACATTGCGTGTGTTATTCTGAGTTATTCAAATACTGGTGTTAGACCTTATTCGGTAACAGAATTCAGACTGATGTAGTTGTCCAATTAAATATATTTTCAGGGTTATGGCACTCCTTGTCTTTGTCTTGGGCATGACTTTATGAATGAAATAAAAGGGAATCTCCTGAAAACCTTAGTCTTAGCACTAACCTTCATCACACTCAGCTGTACCACAAACTTCACAATATTATGACAAGTGTAGCCAAGGCTATCATTAACTGAGATATTACAAAGCAGGTTTTCTTTGTCTGTGAATAGCCAGTCCAGCATTTCTTCTTTCCTGGTTGGCACATCTAATCAAGTCTCTATATTGTGAGACTTATGCTTATTTCTTTGTGAAGATTCTCTTTGCTGATGGGTTTCTCTGTGGAAGAGAGGACTGTGGTAAAATATGTACTCAGTTTGCAAATCCATACATAAAGGAATTTTATGACAACGTAGTCTCTTCAGGATGCAGGTTTTAGTCAAATAATTATTTAGATTCAAAAATGAAAAAATACTGCTGTTGTATTTTATAATTTACCATCCTAACAAAGTTATGAGGAAAGAAAAACATGCGTATTGATCTGCATGTATATGCTGTAGTTCGGTCAGGCAAAATGTTCTGTAAGACATCATTTAAATTGATTCTTCTCACTGGAGACTGATATTATGAGCTAAAGAAAGACAGCACACAACAAACATTTGTACACAAGACAGCTTAAAATTTTAGCAGATATAACTTCTGTAGAAGGCCAGGAGATAGCTAGGTTTGATTTAGAAATGTTAAATTTTCAGTAACTTTCAGTATTTCAGATAGTATATGAAGCATCCAGATAGAGCTACTGTTTTAGTTGTTTTTGCAAATATATCACTATACCATAATTTTTGCAGAGCAACGGAATGTGGCATATTACTAGAGGATTAAATAGTTTTTGAAAAGTAGCATTTAATGCAAACCTACTCATGATTCTGTGTGGAGTAACCCAAATACAGTAATTACTAGAAACATGGGAATTTTTGCTGAGCCTGTGGTACCATAGCCATGAACGAATATTTTCTTGTGCGTATATATTGAGAATACGGAGGCATTTTTTGACAATTTACAGTGTAGGTAAATGGGTGCTGATATTTCCATGCACTTGCATATAGCAAGGAAAAGAAGTAGCTTTCCAAAAAGGCAGATATTCAAGGTGAACATTTGCACACACTGCAATAATAATAAAATGTAATAATAAAATGTTAATATTAAATATTCATACAGAATGATTCTTTTTCCTTTTTAAGAGGAAATATTTAAATAGTTAATATTTAAATTTGTTTGCCAGATAATGTGGGTTCTGAATTGTTTCTGTTACAGGTAAAAGAGGCTGTGAGGAAATAGATAGGGGGTTTTTAAGATATTTTTAAAGCTATTACTCTTTCCATTTGTGAGAACTTTTTACATGGATTCTTTATTTCATTTATTAGGCTCTTATTTCTCACAGCCTTTCTACTAAGGGTTTATATGAATTCTCAGGGTTTTATGATTCAGATTTCCATGAGGAACAAAGGCCTTTTCTCATGCAAACATTTCAGATGAAAAATTGTCAGTCTTTGTGGCACTCAATTCATTTCCTGATTTTTTCTTTCTGAAGAGTTAGAAGTCTTAATGTAACCACCGCCAGTACAAACACACATTACTACTTTTTTACTGCTGTTGAAAAAAAACAAAGAGTATGTCTCACTTAACAGTATTAAAAAGTGAGCATATCAGGCTCATGTCAATGATGAGGTGGTTAACCATAAGCTACAATATCACATGGTGCTTCATGCACACTCAGGGCTTCCAAATTGCCAGCTCTAGGGTATGTGCATCTTTCGTGTTGCATGGTGCTACTGTTTCTGGGTAGCCCATGATAAATAACTCTGGCACACAGCTTGAAGGACTGTGTGCCTGTACTATGACACCAAAGACCTTCAATACTCCTTGCTTTCAGACTGTACACCCTAAATTTCTCATGTGCTTTTGCCTTCAGTAGACTTGTCAATTAAGTGGATTCTGCAAGGAAGAATTTACACTAAGTAAAGCATCTCCAAGCTGAATGGTTTGAGGGATGTGTGAATGCCTGCAAATTTATTTCTTGGGTTTCTCTGTATAATGGGCTATAAGTCAGTACAGGTGTAGTATCAAAGTCTGTTTCTCTTGGAGAAAGTGAGAATAAAATCAAGGAGACTAATGGAACATTAAATGCTTGCTTATACTCCTGAGAGAGCTCTCCATGTTGTTTTTCCTCCCTCAAGTATATGTAGACATGCATTACAAGATCTGACCTGTGCTTTCTGGGGCCCAGCATTTGTTATTCTGTAGAAGTCAGTAAGCTAGAAGAAAAGCACATACTCTTAGTCATGTATTAACAAGCTATCAGTTCTTCTTTGCACACCTAATTAAGCAAGACAGGAAGCAAGAACAACTAACTCTTAAAGCCCCACCACATTCCCTAGACTAATCTTAGGGCAGTATAGATTTATAGTACCTGGGATGATATATATTGCAGGTGACTGCTTAAAATAAAGCAGAAATAATACTAATGTGACCTGAAGTTTGGATTAAAAATGCTTTATCTAATCTGAAATGAAAATTTTGGCTTGATTTCTCACCCCTGCCCTCCTCATGTTTCATTAACGCTCTTTTTCCAGCCTTTTATAGGCCTTTTCCCATATAAGACTCTTTACCATTTTTCATTAACATTTTCATGAACTGTGGACCCTCTTCCTAAATTCCTCCCTACAAAAGACATCTTCTGAAACACTTGTGGTCACAGTTCAGTGTGAAATAGAAAGAGATACTGGATTAACACATTTTGACACAATATTTACTGGTGAAAACCTTAAGAAATAACACATTTGGACTGTCAGGGGGAGGAGCAAAATAAGAAATTTGAATCTGTGCCTTGTTCTGGTCTCCTTGACACAGCAAAGCAAAGTAAAACATTTCTTAAAGAAGTCCAGAATTCCTTGTCTTTCCTTTAGAGCTGTTTTTGTAGCATTACAATTGAGCAAAGGGATCACCTTATTGCTGGAAATAATCAACAGTCTTAACTACTGTTTCTCACAGTCTGACAAAACCAGCTGACAAAACTCCCCAAAATTTTTTTTAAAAGTTCAGGTTTTTTTCAATTGCATCTGTTAATATGACTGCTTTAAAATAGTCAGAAGTGCCATCTGCTGCTACTTACAAGAATCCCACTCTCTGTCTCACCGCTGGGTAAAAGGGACTCATGATGAAGCACTAGCATATGTGTTTCTAGCAAAACAGTAAACTCAGTCTTCAGCTCATACCACAGTTAATTCTAGTCCACTGGCTGGCTTTGCCTTTGTTAGGAAGTTAGCCACACACATTTGGAATTTCCTTTGCTTCTATTAGCATCCAATTTGCTGACAAGGGTTTTACAATGTGGATATTAACAGAAATCAAAAGATATGCCATGTAACTACCAGGCTACCCTTCAGAGAGGTTATTTTTATATAGCAATTGATCAGACAGTCTGAGAAACAGAAATCAAAAAAATTCTTTGTAGTCTTCTGTGAAGGTACCTGAGAACAAGAGGGAATGGAAAGTACACAAAAAAGAAAAATGCACTATACAGAAACACAGAAAACTTGGAAAGATTAAATTCTACTACAGTAGGAAAACAAATATAACAATTTTTTCCTCTTGAACAACAGTTACTGATTTTTAAGTCTGTAATAAGTCATTATCCCGAATTCACAATGATAAATTCAAAATACCTAGGAAGGAAAATCACTTATCAGACAAGTCCGTGTGAAAATCCAGCCAGCCAGCTAAAATCATATCAATGAGATGCCCATGGAATTAATCTTGCGGTGAATTAACAGTATTGAGTACCTATGTGCAGCTGCTCATCTTCTTTCTATTGCTGCTGGTTCTGTTTTATTCATGGTAATTCCTCCACCTGCTGCCATGTCATCTGTGATCTTGCTGGAATCTCTTCTAAGAGCACAGCCACAAAATCTTAGCCTTACTGGCAGCTGAAATGTTTACCTACATGTTCTACAGTATAATCAATACAGTAAGACAGTATGCCAGATGAAAGAAAAAGTGCCAGTATGGTTCTTGTGTTGCATATGTTCAAGCATATCTCAATGCAAATCAGAAATAATGCCAGATTACACCACTGCTGTGTTCACTGGAACATCTTATTTGATTTTAAGGATGTAAGGTGTCAGAATTAACAAAATGCACCACATGTGTAAAATGAAGTTGTTGAAGTTCTGACAGAACAAGAACTCCAAATTCTATCATTCAGATTAATAACTTCTTGAAAAGATTTTATTACTATTTGTAAGAAGTTGAAAAAGGCATTAGTAAAATCTCTACTGTTTCCATATGTCTCTATATTCTAGTTTGTGGCAATCTATACACGTTCCATGCTGAGCTGATCTTGGCTGGATGTCAGTTGCCCAACAAGCTCCTTTATCATTCTCCCTTCTTAAATGGACAGGGGAGAGAAAATATGATGAAAGCTTGTGGATTGAGATAAGGACAGGGAGAGGACTCACCAATTATTGTCAAAAGCAAAAGAAACTTGGTTCAGTGGAATTAATTTATTACTTATTAACAAAGGAGCAGGATATTTAGAAATAACATCAAATCTAAAAACACCTTTCCCCTAGTTTTCTTCCTAAGCTCAGCCTCACTCAAAATTTCTATGTCTCCTACCCCTGAGCAGTGCAGGGGAGCTGGGAATGGGGGGTGTGGTCATTTCATCATGCACTGTCTGCTGCTTCCTCCTCATGTTCTTCCCCTGCTCAAGCATGGGGTCATATCCATAGCAGACAGTCATCTACAAACTCCTCCAAGTGGGTCCTTCTGGCAGGCTCAGTTCTTCATGAACTGCTCCAGAAATGGTCCTTTGCACAGGGTGCAGTCCTTCAGGAATGGATTGCTCCAGCGTGGGTCACTGCCAGAAAACTTGCTGCAGCATGGGCTTGTCTCCACAGGGCAGCTGTGAAGGGGCTGCCAAGGGAAGATGAGGGACAGCAACAGCTTTCATCCAGCCTTGTCCAGTGCCAGGTTCATCTTGGAGCTGACTGAAACTGGCTCTGCGGAACACTGGGAAGCTTCTGGCACCTTCTTACAGAAGCTCACCCCCCATCCCCCCACCCCCCAAAATTTTGCCACATAAACGAATACACCCTTTCTTGCAGCATGACCTGGACAACCCTGGAGGAACATGACTACCGTACCAACAGTGTGTGTGACCAGAATACCCAAAACTCCTCTGAGAGAATGCTTGCCCAAACCCTGATGGTGATCAAGAGCTAATTAACCGTAACAAAGTTTGCTTAAGATGATGATCAACCAAATTAAGTAGTATCCAAAGCATGGCCAAGAGACTTTAGATGAAAGAAGTAGTCAGCTTGAAAAGGGATAAAATTAAGAATGGAACATATACCATATAGTGTTATACCTAGGATTGAGAAGAGGGTGACAGCAGGAAGCCTGGATCTGACACCACAAGAAGTCACCCAGCAACCCTTCCAAGCTTATATTTATGCCTCACAAAAAATCCTCCCTACCAGGCACTGTGAGATACCAGCTTGTGGATTGACAACATAGCTGAAGCACACAGGGACCTACTTTGGGTATGTGGCTGTGACTGTTGGAGGTATTTGTCACCAGCATGTGGAACAGTGGGTTGTGTGGTGTGGCTGGGATGCATATGAAGCTGGGGCACCCGCACCTCCCACAGAGGGTGTGCTAGAAGTGGAGCCTGCAGCGCCAGGAGAGGAAATGTTTGTTGGTAGCACATATAGAAGGGGGGGTAGACCTGTGTGAGCATGTAAATAACTCTGTGCATATTTAGAACCTTTTGGAAACAGTTATAAAAGGGTCTTTAGAAATTTGTAGGGTTTATTTTATTACTTTATTAAATGTAATGTCATTTATATGTCATATTGCTGATATTGATCCTGAATGTATAGCTCTGTGATTGCCATTTAATTATATGTTATTCAAAAAATTCAACAACTTTGATCCTGATTTGAGTTAAACTACATAAACAGAGCAGGTTTTTCTCATGCCATTCTATAACTTCCACATCATGAGTGCCTACGTGGCTGGCATAGGTACCAATTATATCCTAGTAGCATTACAGAAAGATCAGTGAGGGATCATTTAATTTATTTCTTGGCACTTCTGTTTATATAATATGCCCATAACTTCTGTCTCTGATTTAATTTCTTCAGCATGAAGTAGTGATGACAAGCAGATCCCCAAGTTTCCTTCAATTAGTTTGCAGAAATTACTGCTGAACTACTGCCTGTTGGAAAAAAATATTTTAAAAAAAGCCCCTCTTTAAAAAACATTTACAATGTCTGGTTGAAAAGAAGGTCTTCAAAACACTAGAAGTTAATAGAGAGGGATGCAATAAGATTTGAAGGCAGTCTGAAGGAGTGTTCTCTTTTTAGGCCAGCCAGAATGAAATGTTGTAAAAAAGGTTTGTGGCTCTGCCTTGTAAAAACTACTGTTTGCAACCATTCTCCACCACTCACCTGTACTCTTCTTGCTCAGATCTGAGTGTCTTTCTGGGTGATGGCACAAATGGGAAAGATTTAGGCTGCTCAGAAACACTGCTCGAAAGCCATTTCCTTTCTTCAGGTGCAGAAATTAAGCTTAATAAGACTTCCACAGGCTAGAAGCAGCCCCATTCTTTCTATTAGGATGTATACTTCAACTTAGTTATTTAATAACTATGTTGTACTGGTTTTATTACTTCAAACAGTTGTAACAGCCAAACCAGTCCCATCATGCCCTACCAACAAAATTTCCAGCTTCAACCTGGATCACTTGATGGGGCATTCCTCAATCAACAAGGGAGTTAATGACTGAGTGCTGTCAATGTGGACACAAGCACAGCCCTCTTGTCCAGCTACACCTAGCACAAATGTGAATTTCTTTCTGTTAGCACATTCATAGCATGAATTTCCTAGTTCTAGTCACACAAGATGTTCAGAACCTCCATGCCTCTGACTCAATTGCTTCACACAATTTACAGGTCCTGCATTCAGGAACAGGGGGAGAAAACATGTCAGTAAGAAGAAGAACTTAATTATCTTAAATAGATTTTTCTACTGAATCATCATGTGTGTGAAGACATGAACTACAGTGTTCCCAAATACTTCTGGAAGCTGAAAAGATTGCTACATAAGTAATGGCATGCATGGATGCTTCCTGGATATTATTCCATGTGTCTTCATCTAGAGGAGGATAAACCAATTAAACTCAAATCTGCATGCTGTTTAGGTCACACTGACTGTAAGATGACTTTCCCTTTCTCTTGCCTAGATGAAGCTCAATTTGTTTCATAATCGTTCATGTCTCAGTTTTCAGTGCAGGGGACAGCGTATTGGACCTTTTAGCACTTATATTTTAAAGAAGTTTGAAAGACAAGTAACACTAACATATGACAAGTCTGAAAAATGTTCCTTGCTGCTCTACCAAAATTACAACCTTCACCTGACCCACCAACCTGCTGCATCTGCGTTCATCTGGACACTTTCTCTGTTGAAAGACACAAGGGACACAATCCACTGTAGGTACCAACATAGGAAGCCTTAAAAGATTTATGTATCTTATGACAAACATAAACTTGCATCTGGCTGATTAAAATGGCCACTGTGCTCTATGTGGCGTACTACTCCTTCTCTCAGTCTGCTGTAGTGCTTTTGTTAACTTGGATTTGATGTTTAAGCATGAAAAAAAAAAAAGAAAAAAAGACCCCAAAATCTGTCAGAAAGTCTTAATTTAATTTTCCATAATTTAGGTCCTTGGATCAATACAAGGAGATGTTAACTTAGAACTCCTTGGAATCATAGGTAGATCTCTAAAAATAGGACTAACAAATTAATGCCAACTGTCTCTAGCCTCTGTTTTTCAGAGCAGGGAGCATGGCAAGATGGGTTCAAGGGTAAGAAGAGTAATTTTAGGGCCATTCAGAAGGAACCCTCTAGAGTGATGTACTTTTTCTGGGAACAGGTCTGGCTGATCTGAACTACAGCATGATGATTACTGTAATTTACCTGCAGAATTGAGGGGACGGTAATGGAGGCACAAAATTAAACTGAGCTTCCTTTAACACAGCAAGTGGTAAGCACATTTGCTTCTTGTTTCTTTATTTTTCCATGAATTCTGTGATTGCTGGGAGCCTGTCTTCTATGCTAATTTAAAATGAATAAATAAAAGAGGTTATATATTCTGTGTTGAGTGTATCTTTCTTTTTGTTTCAGAAGTGGGTAAATAGCGATCAGTTAATTGCTTCAGCTGCTTTTATAAAAATAGATTGTTTTTCAAATGAATCACTTTAGTGAAGCATAAGAAGTGGTGTTAGAAGATTCTGAGGTTTACTTCTAATTAGGAGCACTGAGAATGGTGTTATTCTATCTATTACTATGTTGAATTAATATTTCATATTTAACTGCAGGTGTCCATTTCAATGATTTAGTCTGTTTTAACCATCAAAACAAATAAAATGGAAGTCCTTCCTTCTCAAAGTCATACCACAGCTTTTTTTTTTCCAAAAATCTGTAAACATGTATGAAAAACAAAAGCTGCATGTGCATCCTGCATGTGCACCTGGACCTGAGAATTCTTAGGCAGAGTTCTCCCCATGTGATATGTTTGTCTGCTTTGTATAGGGTGACATAAGTAATTTGTCATAGATTAGTTCTAAGAATAAGTGCGTTTTCAAATGAAAGCATATTATATCTCAAATGCACATCCTGTACCAATCAGTTCTTGAAAACAAGAAATCTGAGCTCCAAGTTTTGTTTCAAGAAAACATTCTGAATATCTCATATGTTTCCCAGTTCAATGAAAAAAAATACTAATTGTCAGAATTCACTGTCACATTAGAGCAGTGCTGTGTATTTCTTACAAAATTGCATTTGATAATTTATTTTATGGTCATAGATAATGTTTGTATTTTTAGTAATCTAATATTTACTCACCAATTGTTTTTGGTTTTGGTATATATTGGAAAAGGATCTTGTGAGCAAGAATAGTAAACCTGGAACTGCATTGTGAATTTCATCCCCAAGTATTTGCAACTAGTTTAGAAATTTCTAAAAGCAGCATACAAACTAGATCACCTTTTGCTGACACAGAAGCAGTTTCAAGGTAATACATGCCATCTGTCTTATGCCATGTGAGTATTTATATAAAAGTTAACAGGATAGATTCTGCTTTCAGTCACACTGAAGAAACTAAGGTTGCTATGCTGGTTAGAGACTAATGTCTCTGAGATATAAAACATATTTTTGTAATTGGAGGGTTAGTCAGTATATAAGTCTTGATAAATCTGCACATTTTTAACAAATTAATTATTCTATGAATCACAATTAAGATCCTCAGCAGGCACAAATTAAAATTATTTCAGATCAGATCAACTTCAATTTTGTGTCTCATAAAAACTGAAGCATTGCCTTTTTTCATTAGAGGAGTCACTGTTTTGGATTCCCACTTATTATTTCTATTGAGTGCTACAAGACCACAGCAGAAGTATTCATCTCAAGAGTTTAAACTCAAAGTAAATGTTCAGCATTACAATAGAAAATTTCTAATGGAATTTGAATTATTCCCCTCTTAGGTTTGGAAGCTTCCTATCTTGTGATAAGAAATCTTAAGGCAGGATGAGCATGCAATTGTCTTAATTCATATGTGTAAGCGCACCCTTTTAATAGCCTGTTAGAAGTTAATATATTCCATCTTTATTTGTTCATGCTTGCTTGTATATGTTTTGTTGTACCTTAAATCAAGTTATTGTTGGTATGATAGATCTATACCAAGCTGATACAAAGCCATCCTACATAGGTCTGCACAACTTTCCTCAGTTGAGATTTGTAGTAGAAGTATTAACTGAGATGAATAAGGTTTGAATGAGAATTTAGGTGTGAAAACACTAGAAGAAATAGCAAGGATGAGATACATGGATGATACATGCAGATACTGATGGCACCTAATTAAATGTTATCAGGATCAGGGGATGCGACTTAAAGCTTCTCAAGGCATTTAGTGAAAGCTTTAGACAATCTGAAAGACAGATTGGACATCACTGATGCTGTATTGCTCTGGAAATTTACTATCTGCCCCAGAAAAAATGTTTGATCCTTAGGGTAATGGGTCTAAATAGTGTGGAAGGATTGTTTTATATATTTGTTATAAAACAAAGTGATATTCCTTAGCACATATTGAACATTTTCTTTGGTTTACAGTAGAAATGTGCAATTCATTTATGCATTTTCATATGAATCTCTAAACCTCATATTCTTCTTTTTAGACTTTTCAGTCATCCCCCTTGTAATATTTACCTTGTAGTAAGCATGTAATTTTCACATTTTGCATATGCTCATGTTAAAATATATTTCATTTGGGGTTTTTTAAGAGTAGTGTTTTCGCATATCAATACCATTCTGAATTCTAATATTGATTTCCAAACCTTCCTAACAACAGCATATTTAGGTAAGAAAGCTTTAAGTATTATGGAGAAAAATTTTAAAATGTTATGCAACATTGAATTACTTAATATGAAATTAAATAAGATGAAGTGAGAGCAAGACATAAGTTGATTCTTCTATATCAGTATACAATTTCTATCCTTTTTGTGTAATCTTTGTTTTATCTACTTACACAGAATAATATTCTTGCATTTTAGATCTTGCATTTCTACTGAGAAATAAACTCAGCTGATGGAAGCTAAAGTGATTTCCCTGGATTATGCCACCTCTGTGACACTTTAAAAGCAGAGTCATAAAATCACAGATTAGTTTAGTCCGGTAGACACTTCTTGATATTTTGTATTTCTAAATTAAAGCTTTGACAGAAATACTTGCATTTTACCTTCATAGGTTTCTGCAGCGGGATTGACTTGTGATCTAGAGTGGCTATGGTGTATTATAAAGATAGTTACCATATTAAACCCAGGACACACACTGTAAAAAAAAAATAAAAGGTATGGACAAAGGGGTTTTCATACACATTCTTTTTTAATGTTTCATTTGTTCAGACTTTTACCTTTTTTTTTTTTTTTTTTTGGAAATGGATAGCTGCCTTGCTCAAAAGTAATGAAGTTTCTTTCAGAATGTTACAAACAGGACTATTTGTTCTGCATAATAAAAGCTATCAGTGACTTCTACAATCCAGCAACAGGAGTAGTCAGCGCTAGCCGGATGAAGTTTTGTAAGTGTATGAAAGCAGATGGAAAGAGACCTGCATGAGATCTCATTTCTTTTCTCATAAGTGGAAACTGCTGAGGAAAGTAGACTGTGTTGCATGATGCGTTTGGCATTGAACTGTTAGGCCTATGGAGACCTCAGGAGAGTAAGGTAAAGACTAGTTCTGCCTGGAATATTTAATAGGATTGACTGAATTATTTTGTTCAAACTTATTTCACTGTAAAGTAGATTTAATTTTCTTTTTTTGCTGAATGTATGAAACAGAACATTTTTCATCCCTCTTGAACAAGCAGCCAGTGTGTTTATAATTATTTCACACCATAAAACATTACTATGCATGCATTTCCTTCTTCTCACATAATCTTTACTTTAACAAGGGGAAAATAATTTTTAAACACTTGCTAGTGGTGTTGAAGGGGTTCCACATAAGTATGCATGTGGAGAGCATGTCTGAAAAGTCCCACACGTCTGCCATGGGGCACCATTTATTTGGTTTGAAGATATTAACACCTAATTTATTTAAACAGCTCTGAAAAGATAGCTTTTTCTCTTGAGTGAGAACTCTTAAAACAGTGGACAATTGCATGACAATTATGCACTAAAAAAGTGTGTAATTATATAACTATGTAATTATACGAGTATCTAATATTATTATACTACAGACCTAGCAAAATTCAGGAACTTAACATTGCCTTAACGTCTGCAATTTGAGAGTCCTTTACAGTGCCTTGAGATAGTTTTAGAAAGTGAATACTGAAGAGTCTGAAATTATGAGTGTCAGTGCAGCAAGAGTCCATATAGCCACATTGTACTTTATGATAGGCAATTGGGGATACGCTATCTGCATGCTCTTTTTTTCCCTCATTTGAATTAAACACTTGAACTTTAGGATAAGAATAAGCTATTCCCAGGATTTTCAGGTAACTTAAGGCAAGTCTTTGCAAGGTTACCTTTTGCTAGTATTAGAAGACTAAGCGAGGACTATCCTTTTCTTACAGTAGCTTTCATTCCTTTTTTGTAATTTCTTTTTCTTATTTGCTCACCAAAATAACATGATCTTTTTGTTACCTTTTGACCTCAAAAGTGATGTGTTTTTCTGAATTTCTATCTTCCACTGATCAATGGAAGGCATGAAAAGGGTTGTTTAGACAGTAAATTATTTTTTAAATATATTTACTACAGACAGGTCTTTGAACACAGGTTAACCCACCATGTTGCAAGAAAATGCTAGTTTTTCCTTATCACCCTGTAATTATCTGTACATGGAGATGTATTATGCAATTTTTTACATTTGTAAAGGCTTTGTATATTAAAATTGAGTGATAGTTATTTGAAAAATCATAGAATTATATTTTCACACCACTATAGATATCAATGATCTTTCCCAGACAAAACTAAATTTTAAAACAGAAGAAACTGATCCTGTTCCATCTAAGGTATTGAGAGGTTTTCAATTGCCTCAAGTGGGATTCAGATTAAAAAGGGAAGAATAATATTAGTAGATTTATATAAACAGACCTTTTTTTTTCTTTTTTTTTTTTTTTTAAATCCTAATTAGTGGATAGAGAAAGTGTAGTATATTTGTTATATTTGAATCTTAACAATGCATTTACTACCAGATCTCAAATCTTAATTGAAGTTAATTTAAATTAGTTTTCATACGAACTGTCTTGAGGCTTGGAAATGTGCTAAGTGACCATCTTCATTTCTAAATTCTGCTATTTCTCTGAAAGCTCTATCAATTGTTAGAGAGCACCAGAGACCAATATGAAGTCCATTGTACAGAAGCAGCTGAGCAGTGCAGTGAAAATCTATGTAGTCTGGGATTTTCTAGCTAATTACGTATTATTGTGAAGCAAATTCATTTATTTTAGCCTATCTCCAAGTGTGTGAACACGTGTCATTTCACCATAAACTTCATTAGTTTTCATTACACAGAGGTCTGATGTAATCTGATGGTCATTCTTACCTCTGTATTGATTAGTAATGCTACATCATTTTGAAATACTGACTATTAAGGCTTTTTGTATGAGAGCTCATGAGTATATTGAGTTAGAATGTTTTCCTTTTTTTTTTTTTTCAGTAATAACCTTGGTCAATTTGAGACATTGCTTAATAGTCCGTAACTCCTACTTTAATGGGAAACAATAATTGATTTCTACTTGTACTTGAATACTGTAGGCTATAAATTTTAACACATTAAATACCCCATTAATGATACACCTTTGGAAATACTTATGGAAGTAGAGTCTGGGCCATCATTGTTTGCATATTTATCTTTGAAGGATATTTACACAGGGTAAACAAACACTAAACTTGCGCAAAGAGCTCGACACTGTCTGGCATGACATCCTTGTCTCTAAATTGAAGAGACAGCAATTTCATAGATGGACCACTCCATTGATAAAGAACTGGCTGGATGGCTGCATGCAAAGAGTTGTGCTCAACAGCTCAGTGTCCAGCTGGAGACCAGTAACAAGTGGTGTCCCTCAGGGACCAGTGCTGGGACTGGTCTTGCTCAACATCTTTGTCAGTGACATGGACAGTGGGATTGAGTGTGCCCTCAGCAAGTTACCTGACAACATCAAGCTGTGTGGTTCGATTGATAAGCTGGAGGGAACGAATGCCATCCACAGGGACCTTGACACACTTGTAAGGAGGGCTGATGTCAACCTGATATTTAACCATGCCAAGTGCAAGGTCCTCCACCTGGGTGAGAGCAATCTCTGGCACAGCTCCAGGTTGGCCAGGGAAGAGATTCAGAGCAGCCCTGCGGAGTACTTGGGGGTGTTGGTCGATGAGAAAATGAACACGAACCAGCAGTGTGCGCTCGCAGCCCAGAAAGACAACTGTATCCTGGGCTGCATAAAAAGGAGCATGACCAGCAGGTTGAAGGAGGTGATCCTCCCCCTCTACTCTGCTCTCTTGAGACCTCACTTGTAGTACTGTGTGCAGTTCTGGTGTCCTCAACATCAAAAGGACATGGAAGTGTTGGAACAAGTGCAGAGGAGGGCCACAAGGAT
>JARCZZ010022117.1:0-54876 GCA_030323915.1 Brotogeris chrysoptera
TTGTGTTATACCTCAGTTACTGGACTGTTCTTACCTCCACCCGTGGGAGTTACATTCTTTTGATTCTTCTCCCCATTTCCCCCCCCCCCCCCCAAAGGAGTGGGGGGGAAGAAAGAGGGGGGAGTGAGTAAATGGGCTGCGTGATTTTCAGCTTAAACCATGACACTGTTATAACTAGCATTGCTACCATACTTGTATTAAGAATAAACACTTCTCTTTTGCCTACTTCACTGTCTTGTCTTCCCAACAATATCTACTGCATGCTGGGTGGCTATATGCCTTCAATAATTCATTCAGTCTATTCACTCTTTTGTATTAAAATTTAAAGCAACTCTGTTGTAAAGTGTTTTGGGGATGCCTAGTTTTGCTATACAGGTAGTCTCAAGTAGAAGAAAACAATTGGCTCTTATACTGTGGTGTTTCTACAACACAGTTTAAGATTCTAATGATACTGGTAAGCAGCAAGCTGAATGAATGCATTGGTTTCAGATATAAGACGAATGAAACACCAACTCTGACTAAGAAATCCGATTTCATTTCAGTAGAATTCAGGTAAATATTTTCCCTCTTTGTACCTCTCTTCTTTTTAAAATTTCTAAATAGAAAACGGGCAAAACATTCCTCCTTCCCAAAATAAACCTTGACATAGAAAATCTTAGAATCAAGAAGAAATGTATCAATTTCCTTTGTCACCCTGACCAGTGCCATGCAGTTGCAATAGTAGCAGCAGTTCAGGTATCATTATACTGACTATCTTGAGTACTGACCACCGTTGAGCGACAGGCAGCAGAAAATAATTTTTTACAAATGTCAGTTCATCCAAGAAAACAGAAAAGTATATGAGGAAGTTAACTTGCACTGGCATAGATGATGCTATAAGTCACTGGTCATTGTGTTGAATTCAAACTGCTATTAGGGAAAAAGGAACACTCCATGTATGTGAAACCCAGAATTAATTTTTAGTCCAGTTAATATTTCAACAGTTTAATAGCCCAAATCATTTGTCCAGTTATAAGGCTGGGGGATGACCTGCTAGAGAGCAGTTCAGCTGAGAAGGACCTGGGAGTATTGGTGGATGATAAATTGACTGTGTGCCAGCCTCTTCCATCTTCTCAATCAGTGCAGCAGAGAAAACATAAGCAGAGAAAAAAAGCAGTTCGTATGTCCCTAGGTAGTCAGCAGGGAGCACAGTGTGTACTGGTACCCTGGGAAGCCACAGTTGTGACTGGTGTTAAAATGCCACCCTTTTGTCTGGGTCTTCCTGCTACCCCCAGTAGGGAAGCTGGAACACTTGGGTACAGCACGGTATGAACCTGCCAGTACCATCTCTCTAGCCTATTCTTGATGAGAGTGGAACTCAAATCATCTACAAAGAGGTGATTCAAGTTCTGAAAGTTTAATCTCAGCAGAGTACTTGATTCCCACTGCCTAAAAGCTAAAATAATAATGTTTTTTCTTTCATTGCCACTCCAAATAAAACATATCAGTCCTGATGGGCTTCTGCAGCAGGCTTGGCCCACATGGGTCAGTTTTCTACCTTTCTCTAAGTGTTGATCTACGTGCTTAGATACAGGATTTTATTCTCTTTATGCCAGAAATGAAGACATTTAACTTCAAAACCATGAGTACAGTGAGCACTCATCTGCCTTTTGCAAGGTTTCTGCTGCTTTATGGAGGGGAATAATTTAAGCTACCAATGTATTAATTAACTATTTTTTTATAATTGCAGTCCTCTGTCTAAAAGATCAAGGAACTTGGCAGCAATCAGTTTAATGCATTCTTAAATAGTGAACTATTTCCTATCCCTGTTCTTACATTATATGGATCACGGCCAATGTGCTACACCAAATCCATCCTTTTAAGGGTTGCTAATGAGAAAAGCAAAGTGATCCTAAAAGATGAAATGGTTGATGTGGTTTTCATTGATTTCAGCAAGGCATTCAATCTGGAATTTCATTTGCTTTTCATTCAGTTGTGGAAAATATCTCATTCTGGAATTTTTCAGATCAGACTGAAAAATGCAAAATGTGTATCTGTTGATACACAACAAAGGAAAAAAAAAACTGTTGGAGGGAAAAGCCATGTAATCTTGCGCTGGAATCTCTTTATTATTTCATCAAGAATGATTTTCTACTAACATAAAAATATGTTACTCTTGGTAAAATTTCTAACATGACATTGAAAAGACTTTATCAGTTGCTAACCACATTTCTAAGCAGTTCACAGAGTACTAATCCTAAATCTTTTCTATACAGAAGGGCCTGTTACTTTTCAGAGAGTTCTGTGAGCCCATGGAGTCTTTATTTATCAGATACAAGGCAGTGACTGACACCTTGGAGTTAAGTAACATCTCCTAGGGAGTTGTAGTATCCCTAAGATGGAGGTGAATTCTTCCTAAAAAAGAGATATTTGAAAAGAAGGGAGGATGGACAGAGAAGACCAGCAAGCAATCTTGAAATATGTGTACATCTATATTTTTATCATGCTTTGGAGCACTTTCATTTGTAGTTACAAAAATTTCTCCACCACAAAATGCAGGAGGCATATCATAATTGCATTATTTGTTGTCAAATAACTTTTCCGGCTTTTCTAGGTCAGCTAATAATTTCTGGGTTTGCCTGACACCAATGAATTGCACCCTGGTAGTACAGACATCATGGGCTGAAATAAATGAGTCTGGTTAAAGAAATATTTTTGACAGTATAAAAACTTCTTTTAATGTCACATGTGTAAGTACAACTAAGCAGAAGTGCTATGAAAGGTAGGTGGCAGGCACTTCATTCAGTGGATGTGGCAATAGGAGTAGGAATGAAGCCTCCTTGATCACCAGAACTCAAGGAGGTGGGAAGCAGCTGAGTGGTTGAGAAGTTACCAACTAGAACTTTACCATGCACAGATAAAAACCAATAATTTCTAAAACATAAGGACCACTGTATATTTTCTTCCTCGTTCTCCTTTCTCTCCCCCTTCTTTTCCTTTGTTTGATGCTGTGCTATTGTGTAAGCTATTTCGATTAACTTTTTAAGTTGGAATTTTACCTCATTGAGCAGTCTTAGTTTTTCCATTTCTTTTAATGGTGCCTAAAATTTGCACCCATACTGCTGCCAATCAGATCTTGGAAGTATAGTTACAGCTACTGCACGGTATCTTAACGTATATGTACTTTCAACTTGAATAAACAAGCTGTCACACCATGAAAACTCCTCAAGTTCTTGAGCTGTTTTCTCTAAGCAACTTGATGCAGTTAAAACAGCTCAGGGCTGAACTTGCATATTGCTCAAAATTCACAAATATGCTTAAAGCTCAAAAGCAGCTGTCAAATAGCTTCTGAAAAATCAAGCTTAATCTCTCTCATGTAGGGAGAGTTTCCAGATGAAGCTAATGCCTTCCCTGGGTGGAATATGTTCTCCAATACCAGCCTTCATGCCATCCACATTATTACCATATACTTCAGCTTGAGTTTGCCCATGAAACAGTTTCTGGGGGACAGCAGTCCAGTTTCACAATCACCTGGAGATAAGAAGGAGCTTTTTATGTTCTATTGCGATAGTATAAAATAAATATCTGTTGTAGCAGAACACAAACTTGAGCAGAGGCTTCAAACTCTTTGAGAAGCAGCAAGTTTCAGGGTTTAGGAGGATTTATTTATTTATTCACTTACTTACTTATTTCTCAAGCACTGTTTTTTGAATCATTTTTTTTCAGACTCTTATTCTATAATATTTCTAAGGCAGCATTTGAGTAAAATGTAATGACAAAAAATGACAGTCTGAATGGTATAGGTGAATCTCATACAATGCCAGTCATGTAAGGGGTTCAAAACCAGGTAACCTATAGCTGCTGCTGCTTGGAATAGACTAATTATGTTTAATGGCATAGCAAGGGTCAGAATCTTCCTCTGACAACCCTTACAAGTACATGAGAAATGACTAGGGGAAAACAGTAGTCTTTATGATGCTGTGTTGCCAGAAGCTTTTTAGCAGGTGAGAAAAAAAGGTGACTTGTCAACGGTTATTAAGGGAAAAATAGAAACAATTCTTCATTATATTTATATTCTTATCAGGGTGTTCAGTTTGTGATGCGTATTTGGAAACTGACTAGCTTTAAGGGTCAAGAAATTGATATCAGTATTGGTAAGAGGGATGGAATCAGGCCATTTAAATATTATTTCCTGAGCAGATGTTCTTATTTTTCTGACGTCATGTTCATAGAAGAAATCTATATTGATATCAAACTTCCTTGTCATGCATTAGTATTCATGTCACTAGGGAGGGAGGTTCTTGTTTACAAAGGAGGACCTTTCTCAGAACTAGGCTTTTGATACCATTTTTGTTTTTCCAGTTTGTCTCTATTTATAAACAGTAAAGGGTACAAGATGTAAAGAAAGGGACTGATGGGCTGGATAAAATCACGGGAATCTGGGATTGTAGCCAGTGGGCTGCTGTGCTGGCAGCGTGTAAGTAAATGCCCACCATCCTGCAGGAAGGGTTGAAGAGGCATTTGGAAGCACTTTGGTCAAGGTCATAGAATCATAGACAGGTTTGTGTTGGAAAGGGACCTTAAAATCATCTAGCTTCAACCCCCCTGCATGGGCAGGGACAGACCAGGTTGTTCAAAGCACCGTCCAATATGGCCTTGAACATTCCCAGGGGTGGGACATCATTTAGTTCTGCTCTTTGTCTTTACTTTCCAAATTCTTTTTGATCAATGTAAAGTATCCAGAAAGACATGGGAAATGGGTTCGTGAAATTGGTCCTTTTGTGTGGTTAAGGGAAATGTAATTGTAGATACTCTCCTTTTCTGGCAAATATTTTGTAGCACGGTAAATACAAATTTCTTTTTCAAATAAGTGTGCCTAAGTGAAAATGTGTGGTAAATTTGATTTGACTTTTTCATTTTTCTAAAGCAATATTTATATATAAAGCTGTTAATGATAATAATATCCAGCTATTTTTCTCATGCAGAACTTAATAATTTTGAAATAATAATCACACAAATGTAGAATTATGCTTATATTAAACAGTTGAAACCTTCCTTTGGCCAAAGTAAGGAATTCAGCTTTGATTACACAATGCTTTTTTAATGAAAAAAAGTATGCATCATCTTTCTTAGTATTGACTTTCATGATTTTCCATTTCATCTGTCTTTTGTATGGAAATTAGATTTCCCTTTCTAGTTGAACAATAAAAGTGTTCTACAATCACTCGCTAAGGTTTTAACTGAAATCACTTTGATTATTTTTTCATTCCAAATGTCATTTTCCCTTCCAAGCATCCCAGAAGACAGTGTTACTGCAGGGAATATTTCGAAATGAAGCAGGTAACAAATGTATGTGAAAACTTTGTTTTGGCTTTTGCTTCAGCCAGTAATCATTCAAGTAGATGATTAATCAGTGAGCACATATTCTGCAAGAGTAAACATCAAATGCAGAGATCTAATCTATCATATTCATATGTCACTCATATTCATATGTCAATTAGTTCTAGTGACCTTCTTGTATCCAAGCTACTACATAACTCCTGATCTGCCACCTGGTATCCGTGACGCATCCCTCATTGGTTTCATTATGTTGTCAGCTTGAGGACAGTGAATGAAAATAAGAAGTGCAACCTCATAATGTAAAAGTTTTCTAGATGTTAGACTGAGAGATAGGTCTGCAAGGGATACTGTGTTCATACAAGTTGAAGCAACTGGTACTTTTGCAAGCAAGTAAATTTCTTGTCTAAACACTACCAGTGAGTTCAGCATGAGAGAATAATTTTCATGCACAGAGATGCTTCCTTCTGGCTGAATATTTGGCTCTGAAATCTCTATCCTAGATAAATATTTTTTGTAGACTATATGTTTGGTTTTGTTTGGTTGTTTTTTGGTGGTTTTTTTTTTTTTTTTCCCACATTCTAGTTTGTGCAGCACTAACAGTTTGAATGCATTTGGTTGGATTAAATCTGTTGCCCCCTGTCAGCATCCAACAAAATAATAATTGCATCAAAACTCTTCCTTTAAAAATTACCTAAGGAATAGAGGGAAAACAGGAAAGTATGTATTGTTTTGTTTGTTGTCATGATATATTGTTGTCCTTCCAAGTTAGTCGTGTAAAAAATTGGCATTTGTCATGATCTTTTCCATTGAAATTGAACTTCAGATTCCTCTATTGCAAAGGGAAACCCAATCACATTAAAAGTATAAAATGGAAATCAGAAGGTGTGCTATGAAATGGGATGAAACAAAAATAAAAGGGTGATAAATAATGGTATTTGGGAGATGTAAATTATAGTCTTACTGTTTGTTTTTAATGTTTGCTATCTACGAGTACTGTGCTCTTTGAATTATTGCAGAAGGATGGGGAAGAAAATATTTCAGGTGGGCATGTGTTAGATTTCTATTTTGGAATGAAGAGCTGTGATGATCCATCATACCAATTTTTGCAAACTATTTCTTATGTAATGACATAAGCAGGATATGTTTCTAAAAAAATAAGATTCTACCAGTTGGTGAATAACTGTAAATTTGCTTATGTTTTTAATTAGGTAAATATATTCTTCATTTAAAAAGAGTTTCTCAAAGTAAATGGAGGTTTTGTACTTGGGGTTAGTTTATTATCTATGTTTCCTCCTGTGTGAGTTGAGATGTGTTGGTTTGCTGGGGATTTTGATGGCTGTTTAGGACTATATTTTATCATCAAAAGTCATTGCTATTATTATTTTTGATTCAGGTTTTATGCTTCAAAAGTGTGTTCAGCTTCATCTAAGGAAAGCTTTTTACTGCTTAGCTCTAACTGATAATAAAAGATACTACATGTACATAAGAGAAAGATGGATTCCCCCAGCTTGTCATTATGAAAAAACATTGTAATTTAAAATCAAAGTTAGGAGCTAGATTGAGATTAAATAGAAAGCTCAAGTAGAACATTAAAGAGAACTCCATCTAAATACTGGCATGATTTTAAAATCTAGTCAGGTAGTTACTAATCTGTTCTACAGACAAAGTAAGAAATGTCTGGGATACTTTAAGAAAATAGTGTAAAAATTCAAAAGGAAGAGACCTACTGTACAAAAACATGGAATTATTTAAAATAGTTAACAGAAGATGGGAGAAACAAAAATTATGTTATCATTGTGATATAATGCAAAAAATTTTTGTATGTTCTTTGTTAAGTAGGATAATTGATCTCTATCCCAATATCAAAATTACAACCAATTTTTCTAAGTAACCTTCTGAGGCTTTGTCACATAGTTCTGACAGGGCCAGCACAACAGGAGCTTTTGAGTTCTCACACCTACGTGTTAACTTAGCAAACACCTATTTCCTAAGGTGTTTCAGAACACTTGAAATACAAATGTCATACCTTGTTCTGTATCTAAAGTTTAGGGGAAGGTGGTCTTTTACTTGAAATTATGTGATTTTATTCTCTGTTTCTAATTTGTGCCATTAAGAAAGAAAACTTGCATTGTGTCAAGGAAAAAAATACAAAAATTGCTGTATCCTCCAACTTCTGGAACTTATTACTTAGGGGCAAAGTTGATACAGTTGATAGCATTGTACCCAAACTGCTTTGCAGGTTAGGATAATAGTAAGAATTATGGCCTCTCGATTTTTCCATGACTAAGAAATAGTTAACCATATCTCACGCAAAGATGAATTAGTTCTTTCACCAACTGGGCTTTTACTTGTCTTGCTTGTTCACTGAGAGTTTCTTTGTTAGGCACAAGACCACAAGAGAATTTAGATACACTGGCATCTGCCCACCTGAGAATTTGCTAAAGCATATGTGCTCTGTGATCATGCAATACCATTGCATAGCCTTAGTAGCCATGGCTTGAATGAACTAAACCCCGAGGATTTTCAGAACAGCTTGAATTCAGGACTCCTGCTTTGCCTACAGAGTATGCTGGCACTTCAGGTCACTTGCAGAGAAAGCCTCTCACAACTTGTCTGCCGATATCAACCGCATGTCTCCCTAAAGCAGCAGACTTGGGCTGACAGTGCATGTGCTTAGGGTGTTTGCACTACAGGAAGAGATGCTCTTGACATGTGCACTTGTAGCTGACAAGAGCTTGGCTTCATCTCCTGCTGTGGTCCCGAACTCAGCCAAAGCCTGTACCTGCTCACATCCGTGCAACCTGATGTCAGGTGATCTAAATTCAAATGTAAAATATTATTTAGACAGAGACCCTGACTTTGAATCTGCTCATTCTCTGCTAAACTTTGCATCTCTTTGATTGACAGTCCCCACAAAATGGCTAAAAACATCCCCTAAAATGTGGTTGTTTTTTTTTTTTTTTTTTAAAGAAACCAGTTTATAGTTTGAAGATTATGATAGATCTCTTATGCAGTGGTGAGAGAGGAAATACTGTTATGCCTAAATTTTGCACTGTTAAACAGTCTCGAAGGCAGCTCATTCAAATATGAAGCAATAGATCATGTCTACTTACTATATGAGAAAAGGCTCAGTAGCCGTCATCCAAGAGGAAGGATTGTATGAGCGTGACATAGTACACAGACACAGGATCTGCTTGGAAGGTAGTGAAACATTCCTGCTTCTCTGTTCCCATTTCCAGAAATCTGGACCCATGCTTCTTGTTTTACCAAGCTGTGCTTTGAAGGACCAGTACAGGGTTTGGGAAACAGGGCTTGATTCCTTTCCTTTCTGGGTGAAAGTTCAGTTTACATCTCCCGAAGTAACTATAAGCTGAGCTGGGTCAGGGATGCTCCTGTTTCTCCCTGCTGTAGTTGATTCAATTTTCATAGAGTTCTTAACCTTTCAGTGAACCAGTGGCTTAGAGCAAGAGTATAAATGGTTAAAGAATAAGAATTAAGGTAATACTGTTACCTTAGGCTGTGGACCTAACTTGGGAAATGGGTATGGTCCAAGAAATGAGTGTGACTATTTAATTTCCCTCAAAAAGGGCATTTTCTATAATTCCTAAGTTAGAAATTAGAAGAGAGGTAGGTATAACCTACTTGATAGAGATGTCCTAGCTGGAGGAGGAAAGGGAAATTAATAAATTACATAATCTGACCAAATTTGTGTCTGTTGGACTAAGCAGTAGATTCCAGTTTAGTATTTAAACTGTAGATCAAAAGAAACAAAAATGTGACAGGTGAACCAGACCCTGAAATATTTTATCGTTAAGTAAGTTTCACTTGTAAACTCAGAAGTGGATGACTTTTTCCCTCTAAATTAACTAGTTATTTTCCTGAAACTAAGATAGTAGCAAAGCACTAACATCAAAGGTTGCAGTTGTTGCTGTTGTGAAATGTGATCTTAACTTTTTACTGAATATTCCACTTAGATGCCATATATTTCATTCTACTTCTGCAAGTCAATATCTGTAGACCTAGAACCTAAGTACTTATCCTTGTGAGAGGTATCTCGGAATGGTACAGATAGATAGTTTACTCTTGTGTTGTATTCTTCCTCAGACCCACTGAAACTGCTAAAGGATCATTTGGACGTTGAACTTTGTACCTTTTATTGTGCAAATAGTGTAATTCTCAATTCTGTGCGCAGTTCTGAGGCTGAGCTGTGAGGAAAACCTTCTTCCAAGGCCAAGTGAAAGGGCTACCATTAACCCAAGGGTTTTGTGTGAATAAACATTTAATGATTAAACCTAATTGTCCCTGCCCATGGCAAGGGGGTTGGAATGACATGATCTTAAGGTCCTTTCCAACCCTAACTATTTTATGATTCTATGATTCCGTGATTCCTGTAAAAAAAAAAGACCGCAGGATCTGAACCTTGAATACTGTGTAGTGAGGACTCAATGTTTTGTATTCTGTGAAGTGCTGTTCATATCTATTGTCCTGTGGGGAAAAACAATTCTCCTATAATAGCCTGACCCTCTTTTGATCTGCCTGTATGTTTTGGACATTTTAAGTGTTCCACAACTTATCTATTGTTCTGCTTCCTAAATTCTTCCCATCTGGGGACAGATCATGATTTTAAATCAGAAACTTTATCTCTTTATATTTAATTCTTGCCAGTAGTTGTGTAAAGTGACCATGAACACTGCCCTAATTGTGCACGAGAATGATTTATTTGACTACAATATTAAATGATCCTTTCCTGGAAAGAGATGTTATGTTCCTAATCTCCTATGCCGATTGGATTTTTGAAATTACTGTAGTTTTTAGTGCCTCAGATATCATAGTCTTTATTTGCATGGTTTTTAGAGGTCATGGAAAACAAAGCACATGCAGTAACATTTAATGACAAAATAGAATGTTACATTTGCTTTTTTCTCTGAATTTCTGCTGCTTACTGCCAGTACGTGCTCATACCAATCCCAATTCTTCATTCTACCATAGATTATTTCTTTTTATCTGTTTTATTTTATTTTAATCTTGTTAAATTTTTTTTCTTGGTTCTTCTCACTAGTTTACTTTTTTCCAGTCTGCAGTGTCTTCACCTTATTTGTTCACATTTGCCTCTAAACAATCAGAACATTTTTACAAGCTATGTATTTCAAATCCTTCAATGACAGCTAATGTTTTCATTAGTTGTGTATTCACTTTCCTGATAAGGAAATAGCTACAATCGTAACAAATTAAATGAGTGACTTACAGTGTGTAGATAGTTGCTCTTTGACTAGTTACAGAGAAACAGCTTGTTCTAAAAAAACAAACTGCGTAACTCTGAACTACTGCAATATTGCCAAGCTAAAGGTGCTGCAGGTTACTGAATTCTGTAGTAAAGGTTGTAATTTACCTTCCATTATTATTCCTAATTGGCATCTGTGGAGAAGTTCTTTAAGAAAGTTTGTTTTGATCTAAATTGTACATTTCATACTCCATTTCAGTAATTCATGCCTTATCTTTTCAGGGAAAGTTAAATGAAAGTCCTCTTATATGTTTTTTGAGCAACTCGAGGATTACTTCTTTTAAATCTAAGTCCACAAATCAACATTATAAAACATTTTCTTTCATCCTAATGAGTGTTTTCTGTGGTTCCAAGAAAGAAATGTTGAGTTTTGGAGTACAGGCAGTCTTTCTGAGTGGTCAGAAGGAAGTTTGTGGCTAATTCTCTTTTCTCATTTTTTCCCCCTCTTTGTTGCTTTCACTGCAATAAGAAAGTCTCTTCTTGTCTCCCTGTTGATTGCTCTCCACCTTTTGCTGTTCATGTCTTGGCTTGAATACATACCAAGTTTGTACAGCTGTAAAAATAACAAATTCTATGATCTCCACCATCTTCCTGCTCTGTATATTTTAATTGTAGAGGTTCAATTCTTGGAAGCTATCGTTTTTTTTTTTGGTTTTTTTTTTTTGTTTTTTTTTTTTTATTTGAACTTAAAGTTCTAGCCTTTAAGTCCACAAATATAAGATTTCTTAGAGGAGGTGAACAGTATTCCTTCTACGCTGCTCCTGCAGAGTAATAAACTGCAACACATGGAGAGCAAGAAATACAGATGCTCATCACATATGGGTGCTTACTTCTAAGATTATTCTTAAGAGTAAGGAAAGGAAATCTTTGCCTCCCACTCTGCAAGAAGAGGGTCAACAAACCCATTCATGATGGAGCAGGATTAAGGCAAAGTTTTGTACTTCATGAGTGTAAGGCAATAGAATTACTTTCAAACGGCACAAAGGAGATTCATTTAGCTTATGTGGGGTAACTAATATTTGGCAGACAAAAGAAATCAAAGATCAAAGAAAGATAAGGAAAGGAAAAGGATAAAAAAAGAAACAAACACAAACCCACCTTAAAACCATGGAAATGAGCTACTGTGGCTATAAATCAGGGTGTGATGTATGAGAAATCACAGAAGGAGGAAAAGGTGATGCCAGTGCCATTTAGTTTTCTAGCCTGCCTTTTGATTTAGAAGTAATCCACTCTCTGTTAAGCACCAATTTTCCTTTCTGAAGGTCTGTCATTTATCAGCTTTTTCACTGATGTTATTTGCAGGTTTTTTTTCTTCAATGGGAATCTGAAAAATGTGGATATTTGTGAATATATGTGGGGTGGGGTTGGTGTGTCATAGGTAACCATTTATTCTAACAAGGCCAGGATTTGGCAACGTAAATTTCAAAAGAAATGTGAAAATATTATTAGATTGACTTTATTTCTTGGGATTTGTTTTCTTTTTCCTCCCTCTTCACATCATTGCCTGCAGCATTTTATGACTTTCTTCTAACAAATGATAAAGACAGGTAACACTGAACTTCCCAAACAAGCTGCTTGACTGTCAAGTGTCTGTCTGCATTGACAAGGCACACAATCAAGCACATGCTATAGAATTGGCATCCAAATAACCAGAGAAGCTGTCCCTATTGACAATTGCTCTTGCCTCAGCATACATATTGTCTTAGATTATCCCGTCTGCAGCTGCTTCAGCTCTGATGCCACGTCATCATTTTGCTTGCTCCAAGGGTTCTTCTTCAACAGCTGAACTACATCCTTCATGAGCTGCATCTTGATGTCTGTACTGGAACAAGCTCTTCAGCTGCTTATGGTTCCTCCTCTACTGACATTATTTAAACAATATCTTCAAGGGATGCCAGACCACTCTTGTATATGATTATGAATACTTTTTTAAAGCTCACTGCACTTAAAACTACTAGGTAATGATGCCCTTCAATACAGGATGATAGGGAGTACAGAGAAATTAAATTCTTCTTATGAACCTTTAAAAATGGCTTGCATCAGTGTGTTTTAAAGCACTGTCTGCGGATTTAGGAACCAGGAAAACACTCAGGATTTAGAAAGATAGTAGTAACAGTGGTAAAACCTGTAACAAAACTGCAATAAAATCTTAACAGAAGAGAATATTCCAGCTTCCAGATCAACTGCTACGCTTGCAATTTATGTGGAAATGAGTCTATCTTGATTCAGATTCCTCTGTGAAACTCATCACTTCTGTATGCTGCTAGAGCCTGGAACATGAAGCAAAGGCTCACACAGGATAATTGGATGCCTTGTGATTGTCTACAAAATCATGAGCTGGAACTGCCCTGCCAGTCTGCTTTATGGCCATGTGGTTTTCCATCGGTGAGATTCTTCTTGAAATTAGAAATATTTTAATATTTCTGGAATTTACTTCTTTAGCTAACTGTACATATTGTTATAGGCTATATTCACCAAGAGATTTGGTCACTCAGTTCAAAATGTCATATGCACTGTATCCAAAACTGGGCTGCAGCTGAGGTTTTCCAACTGTTAATCAAGCATCCGACTCTGCTCCACTATCCATTTTAAATGTTAAGATTCCTCAATGAACAAACTGATTTTTTCCTCATCTACTTCTTTTCAAAGGTATTCTCGAGACACACTTTAATGAATTTGCAGGATGTGACATGATTTGGTTTATTTTTTCTTTTACATAATCTGAGCAAATGTGTACACAATTCCATCATTTCTTTCTCTGCAGTGCTGACCTGAGATGGAGAATAACTTCTTCACAGAGAAAAGGGTATGTTCTCACTGCCAAGCCGTTTTGAGTGTTCCCATTACAAAGGCTCTAGTTTCTTGTGGAACTGAGACATGCTGGTTATGATGCTGGAATGAAAACACATCTTGACTTTCATTGTGCTTGAAGACAAAATAGATGTATTTACTGACAATGCTAGGAAAAATATTTAAGAACAGTGCCTCTGAAATTTCTCTTAGAAAGTTTTTTGCATGGTGTTCAATGGATTATTTTATGATAGGGTCTGTCCTCTGAAAAAAAAGTGTGTAAATGGCTACTTGGTTTAAAAAGCATCACAGGGTAAATGTGTTGCATCTTAAGTATGGTAATTAATGTGTCTTAGGGTCATTATTGTCTGTCATATTTGTCTTTGCAACTTTATTTCTTTATGTAAAATAGCAATTTTCTAAAGTCTAGGGGTGGCAGCAGGAGAGCACGGAATTGTTGTAGACTTGATTTTTCCATTTTTATCCTTTAGCTATGTGTAAGAAAAAGTCAATTGATCAAAGATAGGATTAGCACTTGATTCCAGACAGAATAATTTCTTTTAATTTAAAATAGGAATTTGGAGATATACTTCAGTTCTTCTGGAATCCAAGGTGGCTTCTCAGCAATGAGCAAGCGCTCTGTAGTTCACAGTAGACAAAATGTGTAAACATGGATATTTCAGAGACCTTCTGAATTGATTTTTTCCTCTCTGTGTGAATGCTAAAGTTCATATTAATTCTATATGATCCTGCCCTTCACTCTTGTTTTCTCACAGCCCCTGGTTTGTTCCAAGTACCAGATGTCTGTTCCCTTTTCCCTAAATTGCTGATGAATCTTGGTTTTTTTTTGTACTAAAATAATCTGTAATGATACGTGATATTCTGAATTGGAGAGTGTGGATTTCCCTTTTTATTTCATAGCATGCTCTGTTTACAGTGTAGTGTAGCAGTGGAAATTGTCATTGCCCCCTTACCTGGCAGGCTCTTAAAAGTGATATGTTACTTCTTAAAAGAGTTATCCTTTTGGGGGGATATTTAAATCTGCCAACAAATTGAAGTGACATTGTCAAAACTTCTCAGCTATTCAAATACAGTGTCCTTAAAGAACTTCATGAAAATGGTAAGGGTATGCAAAGGAACAGATTACCAGGTGCTCTGTGTGGGAGGCAAACATCTGTTCAGGCAGAAAATGTAAACTTAGAAATCTGGGTTGACTGACTTAGGCTTTTGCCACAAATTCATCAATATTTCCTTTTAAGATCAGTACTGAAATCACAGTATCTTGTCATAGCATGTGTTCACTGTAAGCTGATGTAAACATATTCATCTTCAGGCAGCACAGTCCAAGCATGTAAACAAAACATGTTTGAATCATAGAATGGTTTGGGTTGGAAAGGAACTTAAAGATCATCCAATTCCACCCCTACTGCCCCAGGCAGGGACACCTCTCACTAGACCAGGTTGCTCCAAGCCCCGTCCAACCTGGCCTTGAACACTGCCAGGAATGGGGCACCCACAGCCTCACAGGACAACCTGCTGTAGTGCCTCGCTAGCCTCACAGTGAAGAATTTATTTCTGGTATCTAATCTAAGTATCCCCTTCTCTCTTGTCCTGTCACTACAGGACCCTGTAAAAAGTGCCTCTCCAGATTTCTTGTAGGCCCCCTTTAGGCACTGGAGCTGCTCTAATATTTCTCTTGAGTCTTCTCTTCTCAAGGCTGAACCAGCCCTACTGTCTCAGCCTGTTGTCACAGGCTCCAGGCCTCTGATCATCTTTGTGGCTTCCTCTGGACTCACTTGTGCAGGTTTGATCCATGCTGTTTCATTCTTGATCAAAATACCATGGGTTTCAAATTATTTTTTTATTATTATTTATTTTATTCCTTGGAAGAAAAAAAAAAGGCAGTTTGCGATTTTTTTCCACTCTGCATTGACATTGCAATCCCAAGACAGCAAGATCCTCGTACTTAAATACCTGGCTGCATGCTGAGTAGTCCTACTGGCTTCAGTATAAGTCTTGATTAAAACTACGTATACTTGTTTGTATCTGGGATTAGATTTAACTTGTTAACTATCTGACCTTATTTATAAAAGAGCACGCTTTATGAGTTTTTCACCAATATTCATTTATAGATTTTGTTTCCTTTCCAAAGTATGCATTAATGTAGTTAACATTGATAAATTCAACACATTTGTGAGTGGTTTCTATATGTGTAAGTGATGGTTCTCAAAGGTCAGCTTCTTTGTGTGTGGCAGCTAAACCTTTGCATAAAATAACTGTATATAATTCAATAAAATACCTGTTAGAGTTGAATGAATCCCTAGAAACCATTCCTATTTTGTGCAGAAGATTTGCTGCTTGGAGGAATGTCAAGGCAGGAAAAGAAATGCTCTTGTTCTATTGCGTGTAAATGGAACAGTGCTGTTAAAATATTATGTATGTACATGTTTCTATTGAGCAATTTCTGATATATTTGAAATTGGTGAAAATTTCCGTAAAGATTTGGCCCATAAGGCAAGTAAGGAAGAGACAAAAAATCGTAGTGAATTAAGTTTTTTATTTTGAGATTATTGTACATAGCTCAACCTTGCAGAGCTCATAGGCTTGTAAAATTAAAATACATTTATATGTGATAGTTATTTGACTTGGAGTAATCATAATTCTTATCTTTTTAAATTGTGTGCATTCAAATTCCTAACAAAGGTGATGATGTGACATTGACATACCTGAGCTTATTCACACAAGTAATTCCTTTATCTTTCTGAAAAATGTTGATTATCACACACTTAGCTGTGGAGCTGTTGCTTTATTGATCCTGTATAGGAATTTGGAATCCAAATTTTGAATACAGGTTCCTTAGCAAGACCCCAGAAGACCAATTTAGATGCCTTAACTTAATGTGTAAGTTCACAAAGCCCAACCTAATATATCTACCTATTAGTTTGGATCAAAGTTTAGAAACTGACAAAGAATGAGTAGAGCTGGCAGAGGGATACGATTTTCCATGTTATTGGAAATTTCTTGAAAATGAAAATGTGATGGTATCTTAAAATTAAAGGAAAAAGAATCCAAATCCATCCTCCTCTTAAGCTCATTGAAGTTTGTTTTTTTTTTTTTGGTTTGTTTTACATATATTCTTAAAAATTCTCTAGGAATGGATCAACATTTCTAAAAATGACAGCATCTTGATTTCAGCGTGATGAAAATCCTGTGGGATTTCTTCAAATTAGTGCATTTATCTGAAAATTTCAATTCAGCAAACCAGCATTTCATAGGGGATATATATATTCTAGGAAAAAAAAAGTAAAAGCTGAAAGGGTTGAAAGTAAATTCATAATAAGTTTTTATGTGGAATGTGAGAGAGCTGGAAAAAACAATGTAGCAGCCTGCTGCACCTTAGAAGGCAGAAAGGGAAATAAAGAAACAATTTCCATGTTTTATGCATTCCCAGTACTTATCTTTGCTGTAAATCACATCAGCACATTTGTCGGGGTTTTTTTTCCCACACCATAGGAACATTTATTTATTGATCCATTCTTTATATTTTTTTCCCCTCTTCCCCATTCTGTTTGTACCAGTGGTCCAGTCTCTTAATCTGTGTATGCACTGTCAATTATAGCAGCATCTGAATATGCATTTGTGCTTTTTTTGCCAGACCTAGTGTCTGTCACCAGAATGGAGAAATCGGAAATACGAGGACTTGCCTATGTAATGGGACATTAATATGACAATAACAGAACTCTCACTGATGTGAATTTATTTATAAATCTTGCAGGAAATTCCCCCTGCCTGCATATTCTAACTCCACCCTCTTTTGAAGGTGTTATCGATGGCTGAATTATTCTGTAAATCTCTACAGTCTCTAAAATTGAGAATGGTCTAATGAAGAAGGCATAAAAATTGTGCAGTTTTCTTTCTAATTCATCATCTTTTCTGGTTCCCTAAAAACCCTATCTATTCTTCATTTCACAGGAAAATTGGATCCACAGAAGGGATCTAATTATCTGAGTCATCATTTCTGACCTTACACTGAAGTGTTCTGCAATGCAAACACTAAAATAAATTGAAGTGGGACTATCTGAATGACTGTGGAAACACCAGGCAGGAATAGCAGAAGAAGGGATGTAGGAATAGCACAGCTGGACAACATCTGCATTAGCAGGTTATCGAGATAGGGGCACATTTCCATGCAGCTTCTCAGCACCTCTTAGATTAGGAAGAGGACAGCTTGCTCAAAAGACTCAAGTCATCAGGAGGCAGTGATAAGAAGGTGAGACATAACTGAAGCTTTATGACACCCAGATAAGAGATGCAACAGTAAGGAGATGATAGTGACTCATGCAGGTGTGATATGCTAGAAAGGCTAAACTCCTTAATCATTGTGAGCTCTGAAAGTATAAAAGTCATATCCAAAACCAGCACACAGTTGGCAACCTAAAAACAATCCAGGAGACATAACAAACCCCTAATAGCCACCATCTTGCCTCTTCTGCATTATCACTAGGAAGCCTAGCTGTCAGGACCACTTGGACATGTGCCCAGTAGTGTGAAAGACTGAGTGAAAGCAAATCTGTTTTAAAATGAAATTGCCCTTGCTACCAGAGAGATGTGTATGGAGCTCTGCTATTCCGCTGTTACAAGACCACAGTCTTACTTCCTTTCAAAAGGTTGAAGGCCAAATGTGAGGTCCTCAGCAACAACCTCCTTGTGACCCTGGAGCATAAAAAATGCCCAGACGCTTCTGTATTAGGCACTGCAAGGTCTCCTGCCTGGCACAAAGGTCTGAATCCACTCAGGGCTGAATAGCTTCATGCTGAGCTACTAATGCCTAAATCCTGTGAGAATAGGCACTTAAGGCATCTCTTTGTGGAGCAGAACTGCAAAAAAGCATTCAGAGTTGTAAAAGGAGACAGTAGGTGCATTTCCTTTGCCTTTTTAATACAATAGAGGTTTTAGAGCAGTGACTTCAATGTTAAGGGAACAAACTTTGATGTCTTGCTGTTCAGTATTCTGCCTTATCAACCATCCTGTAAGTTTAAAATTTTTGCTGTTGTTGACAAAAAATAGCACACTAAGAGAAAGAAGAAAAAAGCAACTATGCACAAACTGTTGTATGGTGGAGCTTCCTAGTTGCCATAGGATCCAGTAATAGTATTCTTATCTTACTCATAAGTTACTTAGTATAAAATCTTCAAAAGGCACTGGAACAGAGAATGACAATCAGGTGCCTTCAATTTACTGGTGAATTCCTTGATATCATTACACATAGTTTTTTTTTACTCCAAAGATGCTGTCTATTCTATTCTGCAAAAAAGATCAGCATAAGAAACTGATTTTTTTCTACGATGTCTGGAATGGCAGAGAGAGTAAGATCCTTCTTTCTTAGGATGGGAGTTTGAGACTGCTCACTCAAGGAATAAAACCACATCTCTCTTATAAAGGCTGAGTGTTGTGAAGAAATGAATTAAGAACAGCGTCAAGGGAAACATTATTTCATTAGACAGAATTTGACCGATAAGGCAATCTCCTGATGGTTTGTGGAAGGTTTGGTTGCCTTTCTCTGAGCAGGAAGATCAAACAACATTTAATGTGGCTGCCAATGCCAGCACACTGGGTTGGTACCTTCAAATCCATATTTGGAGTGCAATTCTTTTCAGTATGGGAACATGTGTAAAGAATAGGAACTCATTATGGAACAGATTTTTCTGCATCCGGTTGGTTGCAGCTGCTTGTTCTTGAGGCAAAGTGATGTTAAGCTTTTTCATGTTGCTTTGTGGGGAGACTTTTTCGCCCCTTTTCCTTGCTGCTCACTTCTCCTAGGACAATTCTAAACCTGAATTATGTCCCACCTTCTGTATTGTGGAGAGCTGTAGGAAATTTTCAAGGTGAACCTAACAGGAACTGAAAGGAAGATGATACTGTGCCGTAGGGTCCTTCATACCTGTGCAGCCTGAAACTCGTCTGGTTTCAGATTCCAAATACAGGAGTTTGTGGGATTTGATTAAAAGGTAGCTTTAGCTTTATTAATGGTGTTTGGAAAGAAGCACTTGGTAGTGTCCCAGTGATCTCCACATTGAATGCAGAAAACCAGAATGGTTTCTTTATGAAGTAAATTTCCAAATTAAAGATTTACTTCAAAGACACCTCTAAACAGGTTGAAAAAACCTCTAAACAAGCTGATTTTCTACCTCTTCACTTGAGCAAACAAGACCTGAATTAAGATCCCAACTCATTCCTTTCCTGTGGTTTAGATGAATTTGAAATGTAGTAATCAATAATCTGTTTTACATCTCAGCCAACACCTTTTGTGTCTAATATTTCCCCTTAGAGCCTTATTTATTCTAGCCTTTTCTCTGCTGAAAGCTGCTCCCACCATGACTTCCTTAGCCTGGGAGAGCTGCCACAAGAGAGTGGGGTCCCTGCTGCTCAACAGGGTTTATGCTCTTCCTGGTGGGGTGGGTCAATAGAGTAGCCCTACCACCTGGTGTAGTTCTGCTCAGCAGATTTTGTATCTGTTTACACTCTACTCAGCTATAATTGACAGTTCTGTCATCATTTCTTCACTGTCTTTGCATGTATTGTTATAGTTGAATACATGCTATAGATTGGGAAGAATCCTTGCTCATCGCAGCTGTCGTTTTTCTCTTCTTCAGTTCTTCTTGTCCTTTTTTGTACGCTTTTAGTTGTGTAAGTCATGCTGCTTATATTGCATATGCATTGACAGATTTTTGACTGACATGCAAATTAATTCAGAGGAAGAGAAAAAGAACATTTTTGTTCCTGACACTTCTTTATTTTTATCTTTGCATGCCATCTTTGACAAGCTTTAAAATCTTACTCGTATTTAAAAAGTAACTTTAAATAAAGAGCAATTTGTTATATCAGAAGTGTGTTACTACTGCATCTTGCTTTCCAATTTGTTCAAGTCTCCCTAGAAAAAGCTTCTCAATGATATGATTCTGACACTAAACAAGATCCCTGGAGTTCCAGTAAATATATACTCTTTTTTAATCTGCTCGAGGGAGACTCTTTAATGATCAAGGGCAAGGAATTCTCCTCTGGTGCCCGTTACCATGGTCCTTCAGGACTGCACAAGTAGAGCCCTGAGAAATAGCCACTATTTGTAAAATGAAAGGGGACAGTCTAAGAAGGGCCTATAACTAAGAGCAGAAAACTCATTCTCTTTGATCAAAAATAGCAGCAAGCAGACATATTGTTGCTGTATCAGCAATGGATCAGATACTGCAGTGTAAGATTTTTACATTTTAAGCCTTAGTTACTGGCTCTCAAATGACCATTTCTGGTTTTCCAAGGCCATATTTAACGAGGCTTTAAATAACCCGGTCTAGTGGAAGGTGTCCCTGCCTATGGCAGGGGGTTGGAACTGGGTGAGTTTTAAAGGTTCTTTCCAACCCAGCCCATTCCAGGATTCTATGTTTCATTTTTTTGAAGTTCAACTGGTGTCCTGGCAATTTTACTTTCTTCTAGAAAACAAAGGGTTTATTTGATTTTCCCCTCTTTATACTTACTTAAATTAGGATTAGAATTACCTGTGACCTGCCACCTCCTCAGAATGTCATCCTTGCAATAGTTCTGTGAATTCTGAAGAAACAGAAAAGCAATTTTATAGAGAAGAAATTGCCTTCATATTTATATTAGAGGAATTATAATCCTGCGTGGGTTTTGTTTTTTTTTTTGCTTTTTTGTTTGTGGGTTTGTTTTGGGTTTTTTTTCAAAAGATTACAATTCTCAAGTAGAGCAGTGACCTCAATTTGTCCTCTTGTGGTAGAAAATTGTTGGTTGTTCTTTTTCATTTCCTGTTGGGGCATAGTCACCTCTGAGACCAGTGCTATTCATTGATATCACCCAATGTTGTTCACCTCAAGGATTCAAAGACATTGCAGGAATTTTTGTGGTATGTGTAAGCAGTTTTCAGGGAGGAAAACAGTGTCTATTCAATGGAGAGTAAGATATGTAAGGGAAAAAAAGAACAATGACAGTAAAAAGAAGCATAAAAGTGGGAACATGGGTACTGAAGAAATGGAAATGTCAGTCAGGAAGGAGCTGTGGGAAAGAAGAGTGGAAAATTGATTCTAGTTCTTTATTTTCATTGCTTTTGTATTTTTCCTCATTTTCCCCTAAAAGCATTTTCTTCTAAGAAAGAATACTACCTAATAGAGGAATATGTCACAGACATTTTTGCAGGAAGCTCTCTTTGCAGTAAAGTTTTTAGAATAATACGTGATTTGATGCAAAATACTATTAACTGTCCTGTTGTTTTCCTTATAGAGGTTTTTCAGTCCTTTGTGTTCTTCTGGCTAGTGCCTTGAATTTAACCAAAAGCTCTGTTAGACAGTGTATGTGATGCTCTTAGCTAGAGAGAAAAACTTGTACAAACCACATGAGGAACAAGTTTTCATGATCACCTGTACACTTTAAAATTCTTTGCACTTCACAAGCTTAGTTGTGCTTGATTTGTATTCCTGAACAAACAAAGGAAGAGGAACAGCTTTGGAAAATTCAGCCCTTTTAGAGCCAATGGCAAAACTTTCTCTTTTTTTTTGAACTGGTTATCCGTCTTTAGCTCATGTTGCTCAAGAAGAGTTTTAAGTGTCCAGCTGTCACCAGGTGTAAGACATAACTGGGCAGAATAGTGTTTATGGGTGGCAATTAGTCATTGATCAGTTATATTGTTAGTGGCTTGTATAGAATGATGCTTTCTTGCTACCTACAAGCAAGTCTTTGCCTACTGGATAATAGGCATCTTGAAGTAATCTTACAGTGGCAGTTCCTTGTATCAATAATGAGTAATGAAAAAACGGTAAACTTTATCAGCCTGTAGACTTTTATGTTTGCTTTCGACCATTTCCTACCATTTTAGAGATGTGATAGACTCTTTCCTATTGTATTTCCTCTGATGCTGGTGTTATAATTTTAAGTATTGCTACAGCTGCAGTTGTGCACAATAGATGTTGAATTACTGGAGTTAAAGCTAAGTAGCAATTTTTTTTAAGAAAAAGGCTTTAGGAAAAAAAGGCTTTGGTTCAGAAGTAGAAAGCCTAAGTCCATATATTCACCTCCTGCAACTGAACCTTGTGAATCATGTGCAGGATAGAACCATAGGATGGTTTGGGTTGGAAGGGATAGCCAACCTGCTTGATAGTACTTTTTTCACTTGACTCAAGAGTTAAATTTATTTTTCAGTAAACTTCTAAAACTTATAAACATGAAGTTTTTTACTAACCTTTCTCTGCCTCAGAATGATTATTTTTTAATTATTCTTTTTAAAGTTAGTTACTGCAGACAGATCATAACACCTGCCATGTACATTTGTCTGACTTCTCTCCTCCCCTCCTGAATGTGCTGTAATTCATCACTGCTTTCCTTATTTCTGAAGTCCAGGTGAGTGAATATATTTTAAACAAATAAATAGCTGTATCTTTCTTTTTCTTGTCACCTGCTCAGTAATTTCTGTTGAGGTTAATCCCCCTATCTCTAGGACACTGGAAAGCCTGGGGAGGAGATGGCTGTTTCCATGTGATCATGGCCTTTTCTGAGAAAGACCCATTTAGCGGGACACTTCACAATCTCCTTTCCTTCACACAAACCCACCTCCTGCCCTTGATTTGGAGAAGCTTTGAAAAATGAGAATATTGTACTTGAAGCAGAGGCAACAGTTTAAACTGTGTGCTGTTATGAATGCATGTCTTGTTTCCTTTGTCTGCTGAGACCAGCAATGCAACTCAGCTGCCATTGATTTGAGTTGCACAAAACTGGGACCCGAGTTTCATCTTAAAGCAAATTACTAAGGAGGTGAAAAAGGCGATTCCACTCTGGAGGTCTTTTCATACCAAATTTTTTGAGACAAAAGCTTATGTAATTTTCTGCCTCAAATGTATCAATTGGAACATTTTGACTGAATCCTTGGAAAATGAGTAAAAATTGATGGGCTGTATTATATGTAGTATTTGGCTAGGTTTAGTACTGAAATGTTTCTCCAAGAGGTGAAGAGGTGATCGTGAGAAGAGATACTTGCTAGAGTATTGTTGGTATAGAAGCACATCAGGTGTCATAATTTATTTTTCTTATAAGGTGTTTCACCCTTGTTTATGCAATGCTCAGGGGACATTTCCATTAACAGCCACCTCTGTAAAAGACTACTTTGACCCTTTCAGATCATGTTTCTGTTATGCTGGATGCCCCTTAGCTGAAAAGTATCTTGGATGAACAGCGTTCCAAGCCATCTTTTACATTCTGAATGATTTACTTTGAATGTCAGTTTAATTTGCAGAATATGGGGGGAATAATTTCTTTTCAAGAAAAGTTATCAAATACTCTATCACTGAATTGTGCAATAAGATTACTGGTAAATCATAATTTTTCAATGTAGTTCATGGAAGAAATAAATCCATCTAGGCACATCTAAGCAAAGTATTTACAGCTCCCTTAAATAGCCTTTCTAACTCATATTTCATGTATAAATCAGTCTTGTTTGTGACCTTGGCAATGCATCAACGCTGCAAAAATAGCTAAATTGCTTTCTGCCAATTCAAGCTGAGGTTCTTTTAACTTACCATTGCCTTCAATTTCACAGGAAATGTTCTCTCTGATTAAAAAAAAAAAATTAACATTACAAAATGATTTAGGAAAAAATGTCCAAATGTATATAGTTAAAATGATACTGTCATACCACCAATCTGAATCTTTACTACCATCTATGAGTTTGACCAAAACATACTGTAAATATCTGTTGGCATGCAATCTCAAAAGTCTGGCTTCAAGTTTGTAGTTATAAATTCCTTTTAAATTCTTTTTAAACCCATTGCATTTGGAATGTCCTTCTTTTAAGTTAGGCCATATCTCCAAGGGAATTTTGTAGCACTTCACTGGAGCATTTTGTCCCTGTGCTTAAAGGCCAAGAAAACTGCTCCTCTTTTTGTTCCTTCTCTTTTGAGCCTATCCTAAACTGCCTGCTGTTTCTTTTGGTAGTTGGTCATGCTTCCACTGGCACAAGCCCTGACCAAAATGCTTATTGTAGCTTGTCTTTTGCCTTGTAGCTTCTCAGGCACAGAAAGCAGAACTGTCATAATCTTTTAGACATTATTGATGTCAATATATTGATGTTAGCAAACTATCATACTTGGAGATTTTGGTCAGCTTTCCTTTTATGCAGGCATTGTCCAGTCATGATACAATATGCATTGAGGACAAAAGAAGTTTCTGGTGTTCACGGATGGAGCATTGATATAAAACAAAATAAAGCAGCTAGCAAGCAAAAACAGTGCTCAAATTCCATTGGGTTGTTTGGGTAATTTGTGTGAAAGGAGTTCAAATTTAAGAGGAAATTTGATATTATTATATTCTTATTACAGTCTTCTCGTTTTTTTTTATTCTTCTTTTTTGAGGGAGTGTATGAATGACATTTCCTCAACGCTTCAAATTCACCTGCCTCTGCAACAGCTAAATTCAGTTTCATGAAACACTTCTGATGTGCTGACCCATGAAGCCTTGTGTGTAAACATGGTTTTAACAAAAGCCTGCCCTCAAATTCTGTACACTCTTTTGTTTGTTTCCTTTCCCTGCACAAAATCATACCCAAAGTTCTAATGTTGGCCAAAGCCTTTTAAAAAAAAACAATTCACACTTCATCAGTGGAGATGTTCATTGCTAAAATCTCAGAAGATTCCACCCACAGTGAGCAACCAACTCATTACTGCTGGAATGACATGAATAATACCTAAGAAATGAATATTTATATAAGGAAAAACAACTAGGCAAAGAGATAGTAAATAGCAGGGAAAAAAAAAGTCAAAGGCTCAAAACTGAAGCCATAAAGTTGTTGAAAGCTACAGGAATGTTTCCAAGCTTCGGTACTTGGCTTTATAACCATTATTTTTATTCTGTTAGGGAAAAGGATCAGGTGGAGATTTTACATGCAATGAATATTATATTTGTAGTAAACCAGTATTTATATTAAAAAAAAACCTGTGCCACAGCATATGCCCTTCTAATCTGAAAGCTTACCCAGAGAAGAGAGGAAGGCACTGTCAGAGCCACGCATGCTTTCTTGTGACCACTGAGAGGTCCCAGCCTTCTTCTGGAGGTGGTCTTCCACAGGGCAGGAGGGGTGTTTGGGATGTTGCTTTTTGTGATGAAGAGACACTAAGTTGTTTGCTACCGAAGTGGTTGTAGAAGTGGGTATTGTTGTCAGCTGTGGTATTGAAATTGTGGTATTGAAATTATAGTATTGAAATGCGCAAGGCCTATGCCAAGACCTAGTCTTGCCTCCCCCAGCCGTCAAAATGAACTAGATAGAGTCTATAATCATGGGGATCTATGTCTTATTTCTTTCTGAAGTTATTAAAAACACAGACTGATTCTGCACTTACCTTTTTAATTAAAGGTCAATTCAACATTATAGCCTTCAAAAATGTACTCCTGATTTACAAGAAAGCATAAAAGTCAGAAGAGGACCGGGTCATGTAATTTAAAGATCATTATTGTCATTCACTTTGAAATACTACTTTCACGTTGGAGTTGAAGTTACATTATTCACTGTGATTTGTACTTTTAAGAATCAGAGATGGACAATGATTTTTTCAGGTCTCAACCTTTAGCTGGAGTGAGTTATGGTAACTTTTGTAAACAGAGAACTAATGCAAGTAAAGATGTCAAAAAATTAGAAGTAGAGATCTGCCAGGAAAATATGTTATTCCAAACAGCTAGGGAAAATTTACAGAGGAGAAGGGAAAAACATTAGACTGATGAACATTATTACAATATCAAGGTCCTCTGTTTAAAACAATATATTGATACTTAAAACAAAGTTAAAAACCCCATACTATTGGCTTTGACAGAGCAAGAATGTGATTGCAGGTTAAGATAAGGGATCTTGTAGGAGTAGTCTGGACAAGAGGATAGTGAAAGATTTGCATGTGAGTTTTTGAATTCATGAACATCTTTCATCTAAAGGAAAGGATTAAAGTCGTCAGGTCTTGGTTTTATCCCCCCGACACAACAAATAGGATCAAGTTTTCCTTTCTTTTTGTTAACAGTAAAGATAAAACAAGTGTAGGCTGTACATTTGCACTCCCCCCCCAACTTGATGAACCAGAATTTAAAAGTGGCTCAGAAGAAAACACAGCTTAGTGTGAGAATTAAGCTTCTAATAATTTGTATAATGAACAGACATTTCCTCTTCTGAAAGTATTTCATTTCCTTAACTAAGAAAGGAATAGCAACTATGGAATGAGTTGGATTAGGTACTAAGAGTTACCTTCCAACAGGTAGAATGAATGCAGAAAGAAAATGCAAGTTTTCCTGAGTAGATCTCAGAGGTTCTAAAGTAATGAATCTCAGCCAAATTAAACCAGATGCCTTTTTATCCAGTCTATCTTCTCATATATCTAAGGAATTACACATCTTTGAGTAGGGAGATAAGAAAAAGTGGTCGTGAGTGACCAACTGATTCTTCCCTGAATTTGTTATTGCTGCTTTCTCCCTCAGTACTGGAGCGATGTTAGTCAAAACCAGTTTAAGTGGCTTGAAGAGATTCATCACAATGTAAGAGTGGGTTTTCTTATATTCTTTTCTCCTCCGTAACTAACTTACTAGGAAGAAATGAAGCTGACAGGAGGAAATGTGAAGAAGATAGAGGTGGTGCTGCTACATCCTTGTCTTAGCTGTTGTTTCAGGTGCTGGTTCTAGCAGAAAAATTTGCAATGTTTTTACTTTCTGTTTGCAAATAGTACGCACTAGAAAGAGAGAGTAAAAGTTAGAGTTTCAAGCTGCTTAAGCAACCCTGGTGTTGTGGTTTGAGCCCAGCCGTAACTCATGCAGTTGCTTTCTCATTCTTTTTCTGCATATGCATATAGTTCTGGAATTTTAGCCAGGTGTAGGTATTTATCTTGTTGGTTTTTTTTGTTTGTTTGTTTTTCATAGTTATTGGATGTAGATTTGTGACTAGTGCATTAAGAATTTGATATCTTTGCAGGGGCTAATACTTTTTTTGGTGATCCTTAAGCTTTATTCTTTCATCCCAATACAGTGTAGTTTCGTATCTTTCCAGTGCTATGAAAAAGTTTCATGCTGTCACAAAAAAATATAAAAATCCAATCCCCAAATTAATGCTTTGTGCTACTGACCTCCACAATCAAATTCATCTGTATTAAATAAAACCACTGACTGCTCAAACAACACTGCAAAATACAGTTAAGTGGACCTGTGAAATTATTCTTTAAATTTTTGGATATTTTTCTACATTCATCAGGCTTGTTCAAACACCTTGAAATTGAGCTCTAGGAAAATCTGGGCAGTTTACCTGTTTTCACACAGGCAAGCATTAAATGACAAGATTTTTAATCCTTCTTTTGTCTTTACAGACTAACAAAAGACCTTTAAAAGGAAAAAGTTAAGATGAAGCAAAGAAACTTATTAAATTAAGAAAGAACCCATGAGTCATAATTTCCCCATCCCCAAAGGTGCTGAATAAACTGGATAAGGCAGATATCATTTTTTGAGGTCCCCAGTAGGTAGTTTCGCTACGCTGTCCTATGTAGGTAACCTTTTCAGGTCTTCACTATGTACATTCACTGCAACAGTTTATGAGCAAAAGGCAGAAATATGCAGAGATACCTTTCTGTTTCTGATATAGAAGCTGGACAGGCTAAGTTCCTTCATGTGCCATGTAACTGTAGTAGCCAGATACACAAAACACTGGAAAAGCTGAAAAGGAGATTCAACAGTACCATTTGTAATCAACATTTGTGAGGGTCCATATCTACCTATGTAACTCCAGGAATCTAGGGAGTGAAAAACAGAAGGCAATATATGAGTTCCATCTCCTGTTGCAAAAATGGAGTTAATATTTTTTTTTGTCCTTTTAACATTTACTGTACATTTAACATTTACATTTGACATTAACATAAACATTTAACATTTTTATCCATTTAACATTCAGTGTGCCAATACACTGTTGCTTTAAAAAGTTTGTCCTCAGATTTGTCTCTTACATGAAAGAAATGAGTTTTATCCCTGCTCAATAAAATATAGTTACAAACTTAAACCCCTAGAATTGTCATAGAAAAGACTCAAATCTCCCTTCTCTTTTAGAAATCAGAAAGGCTGCTTTCTGAAAATATCAAATTATATGCTCTAAATTCCAATACTGTTTTTGTCAGATACCTTTCTTCATTGAAAAATACTTTTAACGTCAGTTTTTAATGGTGACAATGTTTGTGGAGGTTCATCAGTGCTCATATATTATCTGTTCATTTTTCATTAAAATCAAAGTAGCATATGCAGGTGAGGTTTTTTCACTAACCTTCACATGCTGGTCACATTCATTATTTTTCACATGATGAGACAAATCTCATAAGATAGAAGCAGATGGTGACAGCTTCCCAGTACTATCAAATCAAATTGAGAAACCAAAATAAACATTGGTCCCCAGCTTAGAAAGTAGATTGAACGTCCTGCCTTTCAAAAAGCTGTGCCAATATCTTTAGAAACCATGAACAAAATAATGTTGATTTAGAAATAACCATGCATCTCCAAAAAGAATTCTTGGGAGATGATATCTTACTGGAGACATAAGACTGCCTTGTGCTTAATCTTCTATATCAAGATGGGTTTAGTTTCAAAAGAGTGAATATTCTCCCTCTGGTCTTTGTCTTGAGAAAGTGCTCTGATCAATAATAGTTCAGTGTCATCTGAAGTTCACCATTTCAAATTCAAGAACTACAGGCAATATTTGTGCTGTTCCTTGAACTCCTTTATGGAACAATAAAAATCCCTAAAGTAGGCAGCAAAATATCGTTACTGCATGATGAAAATCCACATAGTAAATATTATCCAAGTTCACTGACTTACTAGCAACAGCAAAAGAGGGTTTTGTATTTTTCTCCTTTCATTAATTTCTTTCCTGTATTAATTTTTTCATCAATCAAAAATCTTGTGCTGTGGTACATGACAAACAGCTGAAGAAGGAAAACAAATACACTGGGAATATATGTATACATTAGGTTGCATCAACCTTAGTTATACTTCCAATTTTGAGCATAAAGTTTAAGGAACAAACACACTGATTTAGGGCTTGGAGCAGATTTGCTAGTAGGAAAGGCTGAACTGAGTTCATTTTGGTACAATGAAATAAAAGTATCACCTTCTGCAATCTAAATCAAGCAAGGGCCATTCGCTTCCCTCTTTCCTCTCTTCCTGTTCACCTCCGTGGATCATACAATTACTTCTTCTGTATTTGGCCAATGCAAGTTAGCTTGTCTGGTCAAAAGAGTGAGGACACTCTTGTTTCAAAGAAACGATTACCAAACTTCCTAAACCAGGTCAAATCTCTCCTTGCTCTCCAAAAAAAAATCCACCTCTGAACTTGGAAAAAAAACCCAAATTAACCCTGTTTCCATATGTAGCATTTCCATCTCAGCTGATTACCTTTGTTAAATTGGCATGCCACAGAAATTGGATATACTACTAATGGAAATGTAGGGCAGCTACTGGTAAAGTGGTACTGTTTCTATCATTAAAAACTATTACATTTGACAGAATATGAATAAAATATAAATAAAATGCCTGCAACATTATTGCTTTTGTGTGATAATTGAACAGTGTGGAACAGTGGAAGAAGAAAATTTTTATAAGAAGTAGGTTGAGACAATAACATAGCATTTGTGTGATAGTGATATCATATGTTTTATAGAAAGAGAGAATAATTCAGTTCAGGCAGAAATGCTTAGCAGTAGAATGTTCTCTTTGTTATCTTCCAGAGGGTGACTTATCCTGCAAAAAATATGTTGCACAACCCGTTATGTGTCTTGATATTCACCACAAAATAAATGTTATGACAAATTAATTTGATGAAAAGATACCATGAAAAATATTGCAGCATAAATGAAAAGTATTATGACTAACAGTGCTCATAAATGCGAAATTGTTCTCCTTACAGCAGTAGGTAGTTTGTATTTTAAATTTTGGTATACTCTGTACCTAACTGAAATAAGTTTTATCATCTAAACTTTAAACGGCAAAATGTTAGATCACTAACAGGGTGTGTGCTGGATGTTGCCAGCATAGGACTGAGGGAAAGAAAATCCCCTTGCATAAATGAATAACATGGTACTTATACTCTAATACTGCGCCTGTGTGGGTGGGAATGTCAGCTGTACAATGATTCCTCTTGTCATTCAACTAAATTCTCCTGTAATTTTGAGGATGTGAGTTAAGCACAAAAGGTTACTGTTATCTTCAGATCTGAGCCTATTATCTCATTAAAGTAGTGGGGAATTCACAGCCTGATTTGCTGTTCTGTCCTGTCTGACAACTTTGAAAGACAGAATCACACCAATTTAAGCATGTCTTAAGAATTTAATCTTTTTTCCTTTGTAATCCTAAATGCTATAAACATTTTTTAATTTTTAAATGCTTTTTCATAGCCTCCATCAATGCTGAACGTATCTGCTGACTTGAAAAAAAGAGATAAGCCATAATGTATGTGGCATGGGCTTATGTCAATTTTCCTGCTTATTGCTGCTATAATTTTTTTTACTTTTGTCGCTATGATTTTAGGTCATCAGACCAAATATAACATGGATTTCTATTTACTTCCTTGTTTATGGCAAGGATTTCTTTGACATTTGACTGCATTTCTAAAATAATTATTTTTACCCTTTCTCATCATTCTTCATCTTTTCCCCAAGTCATGGCTTTTTACCTGAAGGGACATGCTGATGGGGATTGGTAAACTTTTGGGATTCTTGCTGCTACCTCTATCTCACACCTATTTCTCCTCACTTCTAAAACCTGAACTCCCTTCCATGTGCCACAGGTGCAGAACTGTGTCCTGGTTTTGGCTGGGATAGTTATTTTCTTTTCCTAGTAGCTGATGCAGTGAAATGTTTTGGCTTTAGTCTGAGAACAGTGCTGGTAACACACCAATGGTTTAGTTGTTGCTAAATAATGCTTACACTGATTAAGGACTTTTCAGTCTCATGCTCTTCCTATGAGGAGGGGAACAAGAATCCGTGAGAGGGCAGAGACAGCACACCTGACCCAAAGAAGCCTAAGGGGTATTCCATACCACAGTACATCATGCCCAATATATAAACAAGGGGGAGTTACCCAGAAGGGACTGATTACTGTGTTGAGCTGGGTATCAGTTGGCGCATGGTGAGCAATTATATTGAGCATCACTTACGTTTATTGTTTGTTGTTTTTTTTTTCTTTCCCCTTTTAGTTTTCCCACTCTCTTCTTGGTATTTTTCTTATTATTAGCAGAAGTATCATATTGTACTTTAGTTTTTAAACTGTTCTCTCAACCTACAGGTTTTACATTCCTTTGATTCTCCTCCCCATCCTGCCTGGGGAGTGAGTGAGTGGCTGAATGGGACTTAGTTACCGGCTGGGTTTAAAAAAACCCTGCAACATCATTGGCCCTATCAGATGCTTTGCATATAGCAAGGTGTCTTTATGTTATCAGACAGAGATTCTTTGCTTCAGGGGACAAACCCATAAGCCATTTGTCAATCCTCAAGTCTCAAATTTGAGGAATTTGTATTTTCAACTGATCTAAAGAGTGTTCAGGGACAATAAAATGAAGGGAAAAAGTGCTTAGTATATACTTCAATGAATACTTTTTTGCTTTAAAAGTAAAAGCTGAGGATGTGGAGCATATACAATCAAGTTTTAACAAAGGACCATGAACTTTGATTTTAATACAAATTTCCACTAAGTCTATGCTACACACTGCTCTGACATTTATATACATTTCGGTTTATTTACCACAAGTTGTGGACATATGCTAGAAAGCATAAGTCCACTAATTTGCAAATATTTATGACAAGTTCATAGCATCTCCTTTGTTAGACCAGTAACAGAAAATATTACAGAGTATTACAGAAATATTCTCCCAGGATTCCTTATAGCAGAAATTTTTTGGTTCATGGTCTCATCCTGCAAATTTTCCAACCTGAAAAAGTACTAGCATAACATTTCAGTTGTATTAAAACCTGCTCAAGTTTACTTGCCAACTTGTGCCCTATTTGCAAGTAAAATATGCCTTCTTTTCTAATCATCTGCTGCTTTAACTGATCATTTCCCATTCATTTACTAATATATGCCAAGTGCCTTCCAAATATGTTTTATCCTTAGACTGTCTCATCATCATCATCTTACATGATAGCAATGCTAATCTCAAAAGAAATTAAAAACTTAAGGAATTCAAATGTCTAGGTGGCAGTTTATAAAAAAACCAAGGTGTGAGTAGTAAGGCTTACTTAAAAATACTAATGTCTGTTTTAAAAGGAACAACAGTGGAAAGAATCTGGAGAAGCATTTGAGGAATTCTGATCAATCAACGAGTGTTTTAAACAATGTGTAGCATTTGTGAATTGAAGAATCTGAAATATGTTACCATAGTGAAGATACTAGACAAGTACCTGTTTCTAAAATACTAGTTGGAAAATAGCGGTCTTGATTCTGTAGAAATAAGTGCGTATTACACCAATCAAGAAGGAATGACTAATTTTGATTAAAGTGTCAAAAAGGTACTGTTACCTACAGAAAAGGAATAGGTATTTGTTTTTGCAAACTTTATGTGAGTCAGCTTTAATTTTGTGAGCAAAAATATTGCGATTATTATTTAAGAGAGATTTAGACAATCTAGTAACAGGACCAAAAGTTAGCATGACCTTCTCCAAATGGCTCCTGAAACCAGATTGTGCCAAATGTTCAAGATGTGTTTGAGGAAGAGATATTTTTAATATCCTTGGAACAGTGCAGCTGAGTAGTACAAAAGGCATGACATAGTAAAAAAACCCCAGTATTTAAAGACTGCTAGATAATAGACTACTAGAAATTAGTACAGTCATTTCAATATTTTAATCCTCTCCTCTAAGCCATGCACTTTTAGTATTACATAACTTACTCCTGGACCTAAGCATGTGTTTTAAGACTGGATAATTGTAATAAATACTGATGAAACTTGCAAACTGTGAGAGGTTTTGTTTTTTTCTTGTACACTTTAATTGTTTCAGTGCGATACAGAAAAACTACTTCTGCTTTTGTACTTGGACGTTTAAGTCAGAGGTGGGGGTTGTTTTGATACTATTCTTCTTTGTGAATACTGTTACCTCATTCTTGAGTTTTTTCAACTTTCTCTTTTGGAAAATGTATAGTAGTGTATGATTACTTTGGAACACTCATAATATTCACTGTGGTAATATGAGGTAGCCATCCTGGGAAAGGTAGTGAACAAAGTTTAGTGCTATTTGCAGAATATATGGATCTATGCAAATTTTAAATACTACCTACATCATATGTGCTCTTACAGAATTTTATTAATAAAGACAGACAATAGCTGAATAAAAAGACCAATACTGACACTCAGATACTGTAGTATATATCTTAGGTCAAGACGGAATAAGCAGCTAGTAATCAAATAGTGCTTTACAGTTTCAAATCACCTTACTGATAGCCACAGCACCAGTGTATGTTAGGCTGTTGCCCTACATACCTAACAGTGCATGTTAGGTAGTCAAGGGCTACAGCCATGACTGCGAGCTTACCTTATTGGGATGATAAGACATTGGCCTGGGACTACCACATTACTGATTAAATTGATTTATTTGTCACATTTTTGGAGATGAAAAGATAGTGTTTAAGAGGAACCCAAAGTAACCTATGCCAATAAGCCATGCGTGAAGAATACAACATGCTTGCAGTTTTATTTTAGAAGTGTTTGTCTGCAATTCACATAGAATTACTCATCACTGGGTATCAGTAAGTTGGTTATGCAAAGTAACAATGTTTTCAAGCTTCCAAAGAGAGCAAATATATTACCTGCATCTGAACTCCTTCATGTTATGCACTGAAAGTCAAAAAACATGGAAATTTGCTTCTCAAACCCTGCATTACCTCAAGAAATACCATCATTTCCTGTGTTCCCCCAAAATACAATATATTCTTTTATGATCGAAATTTATTTCTGTCAAACAGAAGGAAACCGGGTAACAGAGATAAAATAATGTGCTTCTAAGCTTAAAAACAACCTACATAAAACCAACACCTCCTTTCCCACCCAAAAAAAAATCCCCAAACCATTTTCAAACTAATTTTCTTACCTCATCTTTTTTTTTCTTCTCATTGTTCTGTTTTGCACCCACATCAGTTTAATATTTCCTTAACCAGTGTGCCGTGCTTTCTGCTGTCAGCTTGCTAAACAGTGTGCTGTAATTTTGAACTAGTTGGCTTCCAAGCAGTTTTCACTGTGCCCTTTGAGGGCAGAAGACAAAAATGGATAGACCATATGTAAAAGACTCTTGTCCCCATTATCTTGTAGTCTTACTCATGGTGGGCAACTGGAATAAATACTTTTAGACGCGTGCAAATCCCAAACAGCATCAGAAAGTTATATAGGAATTTCAAATGAAACATAAGAGTTTATGGAGGAAAAAACTTTGAAAGCTGGTGAGCACTGTGGAAAAAAAGAACAGGAACTCCTTCCTTGCTACAGCTCAGATGACACAAGCTGCTTTGTGATCATGGAGAGCATGCTTGGATCTCCAAGCTGCAAACTGCTCCTTGTTAGAGGAATTCATCTTTTATGAAAGAGATTTATTTGCAGCCATCTTCAAACAAATTGAAAAATAACCAGAAGGTAAGTGAAAGATTCATTTAATAATCTCAATGAGACAGAACCTAGAGCATCTGAAGGCCTTTAACAAGTGCTAATGATTCTACCTGAGAAAATATCTGGTTTTGTTTCAGAATTATTAATTTAGGTGCAGGAGGAAGGATAAGAATAGGTGATAATTTAATGTGGGGAATGAAAAAAAAACCAACCCAAAACCCAACAAAACCCCCTCAAAAACCCAGAGGTGGAACTTGTTGAATGAAGCAATTACTGTTAAATAATTTAAAGATCCAAATATTTGCTAGTTCTTCAAGACATGAGATACTTCTACATATTTCTCAAGGAAGAAAGGTGACTTTTCTGTTGGTTTACTAACACATTCCAATACCTCCTGATAATTTCCCAAAAGCAAATTTTCCTCCTGGTCTTGGAAAATACATATGTAGAGTCCCAGGTCTCTGCCATCACTATGGTATAATCAGCATCTAACCTAAAATCTCATGATTATTTCTTCATCCTAAGGGCCATACAAGCAAAGCAGTTTGGCTACAGAAATGAATCAAGCCATGGCCTGCTTGTGGTGGATCTCCTTGCTTCCATTTCTCAGGCCTGGGTCATTGGATCATCTTGATGTGTGGCATTTCATTGTTGTTAATGGTTATAGTTGCATCACTGCCAAGTTAGAATGAGGTCATACAGTTATTTGTCACTATCTTTTCAGTTATGAGAACTGAGCACTGATAATAATAATTTTTTACTTTTAAAGAGGTCCAGTGTTCCTGAGCCCTTTGAGCCTATTGGCTGCAGAGCCAAAGTCAGAGCTGCTGCAGTTTCTTCACCATCTGAAGAAAGAAGCCTCAAACAGAACTAAAAGGACCTGACTCATGCTGCACTGCAAGCTGTTTACTCAATTTACAATAAACTGCTGCTATGAGGTCTTCTTCCAGCATTATACGTCATCCCAGCTTTTCAGACTATTTGAATAACCATATTTTACATTGTTTTCCTCAAACGTATTGGTTTATAATTTTCCTATTTGAATCTCATTTTGTAATTTTCTGCCTGATTCCTTAATCTCACTTGGTCCCATTTATATTATGCCTTTGTGCTTTCTGGTGTTCACCTCAACTTCTAATTTATTCTCACCTGCATATTTCATTAATGTATTTTTACTCCCACCTCAGTATTATTAATAAAGACATTAAACTGAATGAATCTCTACAGAATGTTATTAAATATTCCCCCCTACACTCCTGATTTAAAACTATGAGCCGTTATTTTATAGTCGGCTCTCAATCCACGTGACAATGGTCTTCTGTAAGTCATTGGGAAACGATTTTCAGTACAATTCTGCAAGGTATCATCTCAAGCATCTTACTACACTCCAGATATATATATTGCCTTCCGTTTATCCACTAAGTAGGTGACTGTGTCAAAAAACAAAAAAAAAAAAAAAAAAGAAAAAAGAAATGGCAAAATCTGTTTTTAGGCAATAGCTGCTGTACTTTATTACTTTACGACTGGGTATGGGATTGGGGAAAGAATGATCTGAATTATTTTTTATAACCTTTGTACCATGATTTATAGAGCTTTGTTTGCAGCTTTACCCAGGATCATTTAAATTCCTCTGGCATCAGGATCTGTTTCTGCTACTTGTAGTGTTTAGCACTAAACCCTTGCTCTCAGGATAGACTAGCAGGGCAAAAGGCTCCTTCAGACTGACCCTTCTGCTGAGCTATGGCGAAGCTTACAGCAGTTTCTGCTGTGAATGCTATAACCAAGTATGCCATGATGTATCTCCCACAGACAACAAAGTCACCTTCGCGCTATCTGGAAAGCATCCATTATGCTCTCACGTGGGAGAAGTGCCCCCAGACTCAACCTTCTGACTGCAGCGTCTGGGAAGACAGCATGCCTTGTTTTGCTCATGCTGTTTTGGGTTTGCTCTTTTCTGAGTCTGCTTTTTTACTCACATTCTGTTCTATGTTAAATTGTTTCCCTCCCTAGCAATTTTCTCCCAGGTACTTGTGTTCTTTTCTAATTACTAGGTGCAATTAGAGTAATTCTACTTCTTTCTACAGGTTCTGCAGTCTGACAGTGAAATCTGATCAGGACTAAATTCAGCTGTGGTTATCTGTCTAGCAAAATACATGTTTGCTTTGGGAAGGTAAGTTGGAGACCTGGTGTATTTGCCTGACTGTTCAAAGCAATGCTCAGCGCCAAAAGAATATTGCAGTCTTTCAATCGTTAAGAAATAATGCGGTGGCTGGCAGAGAAAATCACTTTTTCACATTTTTTATTTGACATTAATTAAAACACTGCACCCCAAATAATCAAGGGAGTCCAGACACAAGATCAAATTTGGAGTTCTCCCTAGTCTAGCAAGCAAAGACTAGGAGAAAAAACCAATTTGCCTTCAAATGAATATTGGAATAGCTGCATTTAAGAGCATTTAAGACTTACTAAATAGTTCCTTCCAAAGAGAGTATTTTGACAACCAAGCTGTGTGTCCTAGTCTTTTAAACTAAATACTAAATGAATTATTAAACCCATGTGGGATATTTTTTTTCCATTTCAAATGCAATGCAAATCAAATATGACATTTAGAAGTTTTTTATGATATACATCAAGAGTGGTAAAAACACAGATTTCTAAAAGAGACTTGTTCAGACTGTCCTATCAATAGTGGAAGGACTTGTTCAGACTGACCTGTCAATAGTAGAAGGACTTGTTCAGACTGACCTGTCAATAGTGAAAGTCATTAAAAATACACATCTTCCCTATGAAGAACTGTATTTTCTTTCTATTTTTGCTATCTTTTTGTAATGATTCAGGAGAACATTTGTGACTTAAAATGTTGAAATGTTAATACTGACAATGCAGCCAATGGCTATCTCAGTTTCTCACGACATTCTTTCTTCAAATCCTTTTGGCCAGTGAAGTCACTTGTTTAAGTCACTTAAACACATGTTTGAGGTGTCCCTAAGGTGTTTAACCTGATTATGCTAGCACTAGACTGTGGCGATTTTGGTGTGCTGGATTTTTTAGTGAGGTAAACACAAGCTAGCTCCTCTGCTGCTTTGTGTAACAAAAAGGACAATATCTGGTAAGAATTCTGTTAGTGTTTTCAGGCCTTTATAGCTAATGAAAGCTTATTTTCAATAAAGCATCCTTAGGTTTCTCTAGTTTCAGACTAATCCTCTTTAAAGTAAGAAAAGATTGTAAACAAGGCATGAGTAGGCTCTTCTACACATTGATGTTGGGCACTTCTGTGTGCATTGTGAGAACATCTTTAGAAATTACTAAGAATGTCTAGAGCTCAACAAGCGTGGTAAGAGGCAAGCTTCACTAGCTCATTAAAGCAGGGAAAATTGAGACTAAATTAATGCCATACTAACTTAGGTGTTCTGAATGCTTTCTGGATAAAATTCTTCTGGCACGGGAGTTGAGAGAGTCTTGACACTTTGTTTAGGTATACAAGACAAGTGTCTTAAAATGCATATGGTTGTTACAATGCTGTAAGTTTTATTTTAAAACACGCATAAAATACATATTTTAATTTCACTGATATTTAAAAGCTTGTAAACATTATGGTTGTGAAGTATATGTTGAGAACAAGCTAGAATTTAGCAAAACTATGTCTTTAGTTGTTATACATTTTGAGAATTATATGTTTCTAAGTGAAGGCAGTCACAACAAGGGAGCTGTATTTAAGGGAGGCAAGAACAAAATGGATACCTGAGTGGTTTCTTCCTGCGTTTTCAGTTTGGTTGCCTTCACCTCCCCCCATCATTTTATTTTATATGAATGCCTACCTACATTTTTGGGTTGGATTTTCTGAAGTTAAGATTTCCTCTTTCCAAACACGTGCTTTCAGTGCATCCCTGAATGACATATAAATCAGTGCAGACCATCTAACAGATATGCCGTGGGCTCCCTTCATGAAAAACTAGCTAAATAGACAACTAGAATCTTTCTTTGCAATATGGCTGGTCAAAAATATTCCATTGAAAGTAATTTCCAACAGAAGACTAGTTTTTACTGAATGTTCTAGGGCTCAAGATTGCTGGTGTGCTGTCATTTAATCAAAATAGCAGCAAACAGTCAAACAAAAAAATCCCTAAGATATTTCTCCCTATCTCTTTGCTAAGCAACATGCATAGGCACTAAACTCTTAGTTGTTGAGATTTTGGCATATGTCAGCATTATTTCCTAAAGTTTTTTTTATAGCTACTATTTTGCTGAGTTTTATATTTTATGTTCTAACCTAGTGTTTTATCAAGTCTGGCTGATAACTTTACATAAATTGAAGAAACTTCATCCCAAGACTTTAACATATATTTGCAAACTACTTGGTCTGGGAAAATCTTTTGCAAAAAGGAAGAGAGTAACTTGCTCACTGTGTCCATAATGAATGAAGAAGTTAATTGGATTAGATTCCAGCACAAAAGAACTTGAATTAGATATTATGAAGAACATTCTGATGACAAAGATATTGAAAGCAATGGAATGAATTGTTGAGGAACACTGTAGCTGTCATCATGGGACACCTTTATTAATAGATTTGATAAGCATCAGCCAGGAATGACAAAGATGAAATTGACCTTGTGTATGGCAAGGTGCCAGACTAGACTACTTGTGGTACTTTACAAACTATGTCGTGATTCTACCCCCACAGCTGTGTATGTGTCATGAGTTGTTTCACAGCTGTCAGTGGGACAATTCAGAAATGCTAACCTCTTGTGGAAGATTCTCCATGGTCAGAGTATTTACATCTGCAGTCTGCAGCCATCAAAAAGATGAAAAAGTGTGGGGTTTTAGCACTCCTTTTTCTGCTTTTTGGGTTGGTCACCATCTGTTCTCTAGCATAAGTTGCTCAACATGCATTTCAGAGTATGAGGAGATGAATGTTTCTTATTGGGTATGCGAAAAGGTCAGCCTATCTATTCCTTGGAAAATTCCTTCTGCTTTTTAAAGCTACATTTTTATATAAAATATCCATTAGAAGTAAAATGTAAATAAATACATTCTCAATCATTAAATAGTCTATTTTGAAAAAAAAAGTGAATGTAATTTAGAGAGCTTTGAGGTTTCTCAGGATTTCTGTGTTTCAACTTCCTGATAATTCTCTAGTCACTAGGGAGCTTAGAAACCAAACCCTTAGAGGAATCCGAGTTATCCAGCATCCCTAAAGCATAGGAGGCAGTTCTTCAGCAGGAAGTGCAGAAACCTGAAAGCTGTTACCTTTAACTAACCTAGAGAGCCCCTAGTGCAGCTGGGACTCCCATGGATTTTCAGTCCCAGGTTTTCAGAGCTTGCAGGAAGAAACCTTGAAGTCCCTAGTCCTAACAGTCCACAGAGTGGGAGTGTGTTGAGATACAGTGCAAGGAGAACTTGAAATGTCAGGCTCTGGGAAGGGGCTGCTCCACAAAGAAAAGCCCAAGAGTCCTTAGAGCCACCTAATTGCTTGAGTCCTTTATTTCTCCCCTGCTCTGGTGTGATGAGAGTGGCTTGCTGGAACCACTGCTTGCTTGCCTCATGTCACAAGTTTGGAGAGTCTGTTTTCATCATTTCACATTTTTCAGTGAAAATCTGCTTTTACTTGGAAAACAAACAGACAGGTTTATATTTAATGTTTTTTAAATCTCTGGATGGAAATCTTATAGAAGTAATTTGTAAGGAAAAGCAAAGCTGAAAAAAAAACCCCAAAACAAACCTGAAATTTATTAGCTTAAAAAAAAAAAAGTCAGTTATTTCATATATTAGGGCTTGCTTCATACTTCTGGCTATTTCTGTGGGCTTGCACTTACAGGTCTCTGAGCGTTTTCAAATTTTGCTTCTCTGTTGCTATGTGGAAGATTCTTGCCAGCAACACATGAACTGACTAACAAACTAGTGTATATTGGAAACAGTTACTTTGTCAATACACAGTGTACTGCCAAGTGTAAAAATGTCAAACAAACGGGGAGTGAAGAGTGAAAAGAACTATTGTTTAATCTCTTAATGTAGTTCCAGCTGTTTCTTGCCCCAGTTGCAGGCAAACTGTTTTCAAACAGAAATTATTTTAATTGGTAGCCTTTCTTCAATGTGACGTGGATTTTAACTCAATGAAAATTACATATTTAGCTTCCAATTATAAACTGTCAAGGTGAATTCACTACAGAGTAAATTGATTTATTTTGTTTAATCCTGGTATTTTCTCCATACTTGGGTTGTTATTGTTAGGATGTTTTTATTGTGTTGTTAAAAAACTATTGTATGCCATGAATACAAACTGTTTAAATATTTATGAGGTGATGTTTAGCTTAGTTGTTACAATTGCATAATATATAAGAACTTAGTCCACTACATATGGTAAAAATACCCCTAAAAATAACGCTCCCTATTTTTAGCAATGAAGAAATTTCTTGGTAGGGAGACCATCTGGAAACCCATTCAGAAATAAAAGAGGAAGGAAATAGTGAAAGGTCACAAAGCAAAAGATAAATTGGCCATATTTAAAATTAGAGAAAAGGAATCTGAAAATCCTCTATCCAACTGTATTCTGACATTCAGTGCAGTCTGACTTGAAGTTTTATTATCTTTTCTTGCTTTACAGAAGTAGTTCTTGATTTTTTCCTTCACTCTATACTCAGACAGAAACTTAATTTTCTTCTTTCCATTCTAAAGCTCAGTGACTGTGACTGCTAATTTTGACTACCTTGACACATTCCCATTGATTTCTTTATCTCCTTTTTCTGTTGTAGAACCTGAGACATCAGATTTTAGACTCTACAGATTCCACAAGATCTGTTTAGGGTTTATGATTCAGGGTTTTTTTTTTGTTTGGTTGTTTGTTTTTTGTATGCTCAAATTCACATCTATTTTTACACTGATAGGATGCTTTTTTTTGAAGAGTATGCTTAGTTTGACAGAGAGCTTATCTGCCTCAAAATATTTATAAGATGTTTTGCATAATGCAGTCTTTCTGTTTACATGTTATAAAATTGCAACTGCTTATGTATTGGTCATTCATATGATGATTCCCAGTTGTTCTGTATCTTGGTGCCCCAGCCATGAAATTTTGTCCTTCACTTAGAGTTTTTCAGAAGTTATTCTTACAGACCTTCTCAAGGAATGTCTACTCTATAACATTCTGTGTCATGAAACTGAGCGGTTACAGTTGCTTAAAGAATCACCCTCAGAGATATTAGTAGAAGTGATTTCAATAGAAATTTATAAATGTGTGATTCAGAAGAATTCAATGGCAAGGACCACTCTGTTACTTATGAAAGAGGTTGTGTTGGAACTGGCAATGATTTATACAGGATTGATTTAAAGTCATTTATATAGAATTGAATTGAAATAATATGCAAAGAAACCAAAAATACAAAGGAATAAGGGGCACACTCCCATTGAGTCACAAGGTTCAGACCAGGTGCCCTTGATTTCTTAACTCCTGACAGAGCCTAGGTGTGGCTGGATCTAGTTCTAGTCTCAGACATGGGCAATGATTTATGTCTAATGGAATTTAAAAAGGAAATCAAGATAGAGGGATTGAAGGTGAAAAGGATAAGGGAAACCTTCCTGTTGAGTCACAAGGTTCAGGTTGGACCCCCTTTTTTTCTAAAATTCCTCTCAGAAAGGAGTCTAGGTGCAGCTGGATCTAGACTTTGTCTCAGACCTGGACTATGTTTTATGTCTGGTGAAAGAAACATAGGGAATAAGGAAATCCCCCTGTTCAGACTAGACTCCCTCAAAAGGGTCTCTCTCTTGGGAGAATTTTTCACCCTAGCCTCAACTCTGTGTCAGTTTCACCAGTTGCACAACATTTCTGTTTCAGGTCATCAGAGAAACTGATCATTCCAAAAGAACTCCTGGTACATCAGGTAATATCCATCCTTCCTGACCTCTTGTGTGCCCGCCACCCACCTTTGCTAGGCAACCAGAGTTATGACCAGGGAGTGCCCAGCAGTCCAGCTCCTTGCATCTGTGCAATGGTGGGGCCTAACAGGAAGCAGAGGAGTCCAGGAGAGGGGGGGGGATGCACCACCACACTCTGTAATCAGCATATAATTTTTGACACACCTACATATTTTGCATTCATACTTTTTGTGGTTTTATTTTTTACTGTGTTTTGATTCTCCCATGTTTGCTTGCACAAATGGGAAAGAGGGAGAAAACGATTTTAAAAGGTTCTTTGAAAGCCATTGAATTTGCAAACAAGTTTACTTGAATTCTTGATGTTTTCTAACACCCTTTTCAGAACAAGTGCTGTGGGGGTGGATGTGTTCTCCTTTGATGGACAGGCAAGAATTCTAGAGACTTTCCACAAAAAGGACCCAACTCATATATGCCAGTGAAGAAATGGCAAGGACATTTTAATGTGGGTACAGGTTTGTTGTTGAATGCTTGCATACAAGCTTGAAGTGTCTAGGGCTGAATGTGCTCTATAGATTAGTCTTCTGTGTTATCCTAGCAACATTGCTACCACTGTCATTCCCAAGCTCACATTTATCGTATTCATAGAGTTTTAGAGAAGCTTGTAATTATTAAAGAATTAAATTTATTGCTTAGATATTTCAACCTAAACACTTAATTTATTTCAATGGCAATGATGATTTGGTTCTATTTTTTTTCACTGGAGGTTGCCATCTCATCAATCACACTTTAAGTTATCTTTCAGTTTTGCTGATGTTCTCTTGACTTGAATTCGTATGTAAGTATGGGTCAGATTAAAAGCAAATTTTTCTTGAAATTAGTTTCCATTCATTATAGACTTTTCCAAACCCTAGAATCCTTTTTTTTTTTTTCCTACTTTTCTCTATCTGGGTGATAAACAGGGTGACATGATAGTCCTCTCCCTGTCTTTTGATTTCATTGCTTTAAAGAGTGCTAAACAGTGGGATTACAACCAAGATTAAGTGTATAAACAGTTTAATTTAAAGAAGATAAACCAAAGAAAAAGGTTTTTGTAATTCGTTGCTGCAGATTGGAAAGTCTGCAGGAATCCAGAGAGTGATTGATTTGTAAGATTCTTAGAGCAAGACACTTTAGAACATATCCTTTTTATACTTGCTATGGATTCTAATTGTTTATTGTTGGGATAAACAACGTGCCATTATTTCTTAACACAGGCAGAGTTTATGGAATATTTCTTATTAAAGACATGCTGCACTAATAGATACAAAACCCTCACAGAAATACGTTTTTGGGAATGAGAATGGTTTGGGTCACCTCAGAAGTTACATTGAGATTAGTCATTCTGCCGATGTTCACAACTTTGCTCAATTTATTGATTCTGTGCTGAAGGGGAAAAAAGTCCAATACGTTTTTCATGATGAAAATCAAAGAACAACATGAAAAAAACCCTCTCTCTCCTTTTTTTTTTTTTTTTTTTTTCCCTCTTACTAGATCTATGACATACCTTTCTTTACTGGCACCTTTAATGATGAGAAAATGCAGTATGGTTTGACGGCTATAAGCCAGCCTAATTACACAATCTTAAATCTTAGGTTTCCGTAAGTCTATATTAAGAACAGCTTAGAATATATTTGAACAATGTAGACATAAAGGTCAAGGCACAATATTAATTCCTTCTAGGTAGGCTCAATATATTAAAATATATTTTCCTCTCTATTTGAAAAGTTGGAGCATTCAAACACAATGAAGACACTTTTATCAATTACCTATCTACACCAAAATTAGCAAAGAGGCAGCTTTGTGCTGTGCATACTTTCTTGCATTTTAATGATGTGAATTCATTTCTGACAGACATAAGAAATTCAGAGAAGTGACCTCTTGGAAGCTTCATTAAGTGGTGCTGAGTAATACATAATTTATCTGTAAGAATAAGGACTTTTAGATACTCAGCATGGGAGTTTAATAAATAATACGTCTGAATACTTTAATAGTACATAGTCCTATCTGCTCAGAATGCACAGGCTGATATTTTATATTGAGTTCTAAACTGGGGAAGTATTATTTTCCCCTATTTTAATAAAACTGGTCACTCGTGGGTTAGGTGGTGGCAAATTCAAATTCTTCTCTTCATGGAACTGAATGCATTATAGGATGATATATTGTAACGCATGCAAAAAGTTCTGCGGCTATCTATCTCAGGCAAGGTATCATTCTTTCACCCACCTCTGAAGAATATCTTTATTGGTCTCTGTTACTGTTCTGTTTGACTGCACTGGTGAATTTCCTGAGGTTGTTTGTCAGTTTTAGTGCAAAGTAAATGTCGCTTGTATGCTCTAAATTGATTATGTTCACCGTCAGGCAATTTCACAGTAACCTATTGCAGGTTAAAATCAAAAAATCTATGTCACCTCCATTCCTTATTAAGATAATTGACCCTCCTACTGAATTAAAAATCCACAAAAGCATGCAGTAAGCTCACTGCCCTGGTCTTCAAGAGAGCAGACTTTGGCCTCTTCAGGAACCTGCTTAGTTAGGTTCCATGGAATATAGCCCTGGAGAGGAGGGGGGCACAAGACTGTTGGTTAATATTCAAGGATCATCTGCTATAAGCTCAGGAGTGTTGTGTCCCCACTGGAAGGAAGTGCTGCAGGAGGGCCAGGAGAACTCCATGGATGGATAAGGAGCTGCTGAGGAAACTTTGAGGGAAACATGAGCTGGCTTTAGTGTGCTCTTACAGCCCAGAAAGCCAACCATATCCTGGGCTGCATCAAAAGGAGCATGGCTGGCAGGTTGAAGGAGGTGGTCCTGCCCCTCTACTCTGCTCTCCTGAAACCTGACTTGGAGTACTGTGTGCAGTTCTGGTGTCCTCAACATAAAAAGGATATGAAACTGTTGGAACAAGTCCAGAGGAGGGCCACGAGGATGATAAGGGGACTGCAGCACCTCCCGTATGAAGACAGGATGAGAGAGCTGGGGCTGTTCAGCCTGGAGAAGAGAAGGCTGCGTGGAGACCTCATAGCAGCCTTCCAGTATCTGAAGGGGGCCTATAGGGATGCTGGGGAGGGACTCTTCCTGAGGGTCTGCAGTGATAGGACAAGGGGTAATGGGTTCAAACTTAAACATGGGAAGTTTAGATTGGATATGAGCAAGAAATTCTTTACTGTGAGGGTGGTGAGGCACTGGAATGGGCTTCCCAGGGGAGTAGTGAATGCTCCACTGCTGGCGGTGTTCAAGGCTGGGCTGGACAGAGCCTTGTGTTGTACGGTTTAGTGGGAGGTGTCCCTGGCCATGGGAGTGGGGCTGGAACTGGATGATCTTAAGGTCCTTTCTAATGCTAAGTGTTCTATGATTTTCTGATTCTATAAACCTGATCACTTAAATATACTTGCTATTAAATAGTTCTCCTCAAGTCTAAATTATGACATATTTTGATGAGATAATTGAGCTTGGTTGTCTTCTTAATTAGTTAAGCATCCTGGATTGAAAAGAGAGTATCACTTAAAATTCATCAGAAAAATGCAGAAGTCCCCAAATTTTTCAGGGACATTTTTCATAATCTCTAAGTTATTTTATTCATTATCCTTCTGTTTTTCAAAAGAAAAGTTACAGTGAAAATAATTTTTTTTTTTTACATGTGAAAAATTATTCAAGCACAAGGTTATCAGTGCATGTATAATTTGATGTTATTTTTTTTTTGTCTCTGAAACAAAGCCTTCTTTATGGTAGTAGCATAACTTCTATGTTTTCTCATTAAAAGTTTGGGTTTACTTGAATTTTTAAATCAGCAGGAAATTATTTGAATATGAATTAAAATTAATCTACTTTTGGATAATTTATTATTTCTCATAGAGTTTATGAGCTTCAGAACTCTTTGGGCTTTTGTCACTGTGAGTATTGATGCATGTCTCTAGCTATATGTATGGGAAATAGGTATATTTTGCTTTTACATTGCCTACCCTTTGATTTCTTCCCAGATGATTGCTGATGAAATGAACAAGCAGAAAAACATATGAAAACTTTGTTTCCCTCATTAAAGCAACCCTTTTGCATCTGGTCATCATTTTCTGTACTCTATTGTTGCCTTTTTATATTCCATATCAACTCACCTCTCCTATTTTTATGTTTCTTCTTGTTTTAGCATTTCAAGTATATATATTCTTCCTTGAGACATGGTAGACAAATGGGCTGGCTCGAGCAGAAAATATGATCCCCTTAGTTTCTTTGCTTTTTTCTGTTCTCTTTATTAAATATAGTAAGGTTACTTTTAAGTAGTGGCAAGCATACATCCATAGCTGTTTAGTTCATAATGAAGCAAATTGGTCATATGGAAGCTTGCTATGATGAGCAATCTCGGATCAAGTTCTTACCTGAGTGAGGAACCGTAAAAGAGTTCTGTAAGACTAAACATCTTTTATATGTGCCCCTTGGGTACCACCATGTACTTCACTGTAAGTGCACATGCACATATTGTGAGTAAAAGGATCTCTGTGTGTTTTGTACTCAAGGTCTGACTCCACTTTGCTTATATACATAAATAGCCCACGGGGAGTCAGACAGGTTATAAGCATGTGGGAAGTTGTTGAAATTTGAAGTCCAGGTTTTAAAATCATTACAAGGCATACAGAAAGTACTATAATATGTTTTGGTTCCTGCTATACAAAAAGCACATGGACAGGCTGGAGAGGGTCCAGAGAATGACCACAAAACTGTTCAAAGGATTGGGAAGCCTGTTGTATGAGGAAAGACTGAGACAATTGGGGTTGTTCAACTGTGAGAAAAGAAGTTTAAGGGAAACCTTATCATGATGTTGCATTATTTAAAGGCTGTTTATGGAGTAGATGGAAACTCCCTTTTTACAAGGAGTCACATGGAAAAGATGAGAGGTAATGGGTGCAAGTTACTCCCACAGAGATTCTGATTGAACACTAGAGGAAAAGTTTTCGTAATGAGAACAGTCAGCCATTGGTATAACCTCCCCAGGGACGTGGTGGATTCGGCAGGACAGGGTGCTGGGACATTTTTTTTAGACTGTGGTTTTGCCAAGAAGGGCTGGACCAGAGGATCCTTGTGGTCACTTCCAACCTGGTATTCTATGATTCTATGATCCAGACAGTGAAAGGTGACAAAAAATATTGTATATTCCTTCATTCTTGACTATGGTTTTTTCATTTGTGATGTAGCATAATTACTTTTTAACTCAGAAGATGACTTTACATATTAGAAATTGCATATGCTGACCTATTGGATAGCTAGGCATATCAGTCAATATTTACTATCAATTTCATTTTACTGCATCACACTTGCACCTAGGTCAAAAGCCCTGGGTCTTAACATACACATCTGCCATACTAGAGCTACTTATCTCTAGAATGTCAACATACTCTTTTGAACTTCTTTTACAATGGTACTGTATGCTGGTAACAACTTTTTGCACCAGCCAGCTACAGAGAGAAATAATCAATTAAAAAAAGTCAAAATAACACATAAAGCATCCTCAAAATAGCCAAAGATATTGAAAGAGCTAAAATTAATTCTTTCAGCAACCAGCTGCTGAGTGAGTCCAGTATACTAGTAAAAATTCTTTATCCTTCCTGACTTTGAAGTACTTAGCCTTTTTCAGGTCTGGTTTTTTGAGAACGTATTGCTTTCTCAAGCTTCACCAGTGGTACTGAATTTGTATTTGGCATTACATTATTATTGTATTATTATTTGGTATTAATTATTATTGTATTAGTGGCACTGAATTCTGTATTTGTTCAGAACAGTAACCCAGAAAGTAAACAGTGCTTAAGAAATGCACAGATCAACAGATCTGAAAAATCTCCACAATTAATCTCCAGATTAGTTTCTATATTAACCTAAGTGAATAGTCATCTTCTCCAACGCTAAAGAATCACACATCCATCTGCATAAAGGAACAGTGTTTAACTGTCTGAAATAACTCCTGGAAACCTTTTGGTTGCTTTTCTGAATCCCAGTATCAGAAAACACTTTGTCTTGCAGAAGTAGAGAGTTTCTACTGGGTCACTTCTCACCACTTAGGATATTGGAAAGAAAAATCTTTGGTAAAGTAAACAGGTGGATCTGTCAGTCTCCTTGTTAATTCTTCACACACTATTTCTTCATCTTTCTATGATATTTCTTCATTGAATGTAAGTTGTTTCTCAAAGTAGTGTAAACTAACTCCTACATTTTTTACTTTCAATAGAAGGCATCAAGATGTATTTTTAATTTTTATGTTGCTGTTTCATTGTTCTCACTTCTAAGGTGGCTGTTGATTTTAATGAAATTCTCGCTGGGCGTAGGTAGCTACTGAGGTTTTGAGTAACAGTAGTAAGTTCTTTGCTATCATTGTCACAGCCATCAAGGTTCTAGATGTCTCAGGACTGATCCCATTCATGACTAAGTCAACTGTCATTCCTTCCATGGAAATACTTTGTACCAATAGAGAACAAGAAGTTCCACAAGATTACAAAAAAGAAAAAAAAAAGTCAGCTGAAATAATTTATTATTCCAGTCTCTGTCACTTTTAATTTGTTTTCCTTAGGGTCTTTCTTTTTAATAGGTCTCCATGGAGCCTGCAGCCTGAAAAATTAAAAAGTTATGGGTGCAAGGCAAGATAAAATACCCAAGTGGTATCTATTATTGTGCTTATTTTGCATATAAGTAAATAAGAGCAAAAACTATTTAGTGATTTGCCTGAGGAGTTCCACAGTGGGATCACTTCTCCCAACAGAATGAGAGACCTCAAATGCAGAGACATGGCATGCTGACTTTATTACAGCTTTAAGCTTCTACTAATTGAGGTACCTTCAATTCTCCTGATCCTACCCATGGAGCCACAGGCCATGCATACTCTGGCCATAGCCACTTTCTTTGCATTAGACCAATAATTATATCATTGTGGATAAATCAGGTTTAACACTCTGTTCAGACAGAACATTAATCCATCAGAAAAAAAAAAATTGATCTGAATTAATATATATGTATGCCTAAGCTAGAAGGAGTTAAGGGTATAGTTTTATTCCAAAGATTAAGTAAGCAATGCCTTGGATAGTATATGACTGGGAAATACTCAAGACAAATGGTGAATTGTTCGCTAAGGTTCCTCAAAAATAATTGGCGAAAATAACCATGGGTCAGTGGCAGTCTTTATCAAAAAGGTTGGTATCCCATTTCTCTGATGTAAACTGAGTTGACAAAGCCTTGCCCATCTGCTCTTTGTCTGGTGTGGAGTCCTGTTTATTCAGTAAGTATTGCTGGCTGAGAAATGTCTGCTAGATTGTGGTTTTTAATAACCTGTGATAGAAACTGTCTTGTGAACTAACCTTGTTAGCATCATACTGCATGGACTATACCTAACAGAATGGGGCTTGGTTGTTTGGGTGACCTGTAGGTTTCGATGTGGAGCTCTGAGACTGATCTTCTGAGTGTCAGGGGACATGGGGAGGGGATCCTCAGAAACACTCAAACTTCTTCATATTAAACTACACTTTTTTAGAGTTATGGTATGAATCACATACCAAGCTGTTTTCTCCTTGTTCCATTTTCATTGTTTCGAGTTAGCTATAGGAAGAAAAATTGATGTTGTTAGAGTAGTGTTTATACTTCTTGACTGCAGGACAGTGAATACTGGTATTTTTTTTTTCTTATTCAGCAGGCAAATTATTTCCCAATGAAATAATGTCTTATTAGGACACCACTTACAAGGTGCTCTGACTACATAGCATATTAAATATCCATTTAAAGAAAATTTATGTCTGCATGAAACAGGATACCAATTGCTCACTGTTGGCCACTAGATGAGAAAACATGTATGCATATGCTATTATCTGTTATGAGGAAGGAGATCTACTCTATAAATTAATAAATCTACATCCTGCATTTGAATATGCTCTGAGATAAGGTATGGCTAAATATTGTTGAATTTACCTGACTTTAATTATGCTGGTCCTGATTCAAGAATTAATTACAACTGTAGTATTTCAGCTTACTGAGAAACTGTTGTAGAAATGAAAACTAACTCTACGATAGGAGTGGAGAATAAAATGAAATATTTTCTGCTCTCAGATACAGTATCTGGGATCTAACAAATACTGCCTCACAATTTTTGGGTGGCAATAGAAATTCAAGTAGAATAAAATAAAGATTTGTTATTGTGTTGATTCATAGAAGACTATAATCTAGATGCATGGTGTTATGGATGCTTATCTTTGATTTACAACTCTCTAATCTGGCTAAGCTCCAGTTCATGTACGTGTACTCTCAACTCAATTTAAAAGAAATAAAACAAAGTTTGGCTGCCCAACATAAATATTTAATCAACTGTAATACAGCTAAGTACACAGTGATAGTGTCACCAGTGTCAATAGCATGCACACATATGCCTTTAGTTTTCCATACTATATATTAATATAAGAGTCACTACACTTGAACTAATGTAAATATTTTTGAACACATTTCTGAAGGAGCTTTGAGAAATAGGTGTTTGTCCTTTTTACTTACAGTGTATCATAGAATTTTGTTAGGGAAGTACTCTTTTCTCTGTGTGTGCATGACAGTATTGTTTGGAAATTCAGATAACTTGAGTGCATTTCCTTGTAAGAACATATTTTCTCTCCCTAAAGGTGCCATTTATATTTCCTGGTTGTTTTTTGCCCACCAGATAGTCTACATGATTTTCAGTCCTGTCTTATAACTGCTTCTAAATGTTTTCTTCCCAATATTATTTAATACTCTGTTATATAGTACTAAACTTCCATTTATTATCTCACTTTACTGTGTGTGGAAAGTGGGGGAAAAACATTTTAACACTGTTTTTATGATGTGTCATGTGAAACTTGGATTCATGAGTGGTTTGGTACATGAACTCTCATAGTTAAGTCCTTTCTATGAGGCAGGGGTAGGCAATATGTAATCAGCCATGAAGTTTGTGTTTCACAAAGCTGCTTACACTGAATAATTCAATATTTGAGCTTTAATGATATTTGAATAAGAATTTGTATGTAGGACATACAGTGTATAGATGAAAGGCAGTAGACAAACTTTTGATTTCTGGCTGGATCATTAGCATCTGAGATTGTTTCTTATCCCACTGTGGGATCAGCCTCTAATGACAGGCGACCTCCATTACCTCTATAGGTTGTGCTCAATCTCTATAGGTTCTCACAACTTTTACCTGAGGACCTGAGTCACGCAGCACTCAGGAATTGCCTGTCAGTGACATGACCATCATCATTAGGTGTCTATGTCCAGGAAGATGGTGATCAGGCACCACCTAATGAGGATCAGAGACAAATCCTGTGGAGTCAGGGCTGCTTCTTCTGGGGGCGCATTCCCTTGTCAGCTCCTGCCTCCATGCTGAGCGCCGCAGCTGTGACAAACAAGGCACTGGGGCTGCTGCCTGGGAAGCATGCTGTGGAACACAGCTTGTCTCTGGGTGGGGGAAGACAGACTGTACCCATCACTGCTTGTCAGTGCCAGATGGGAGGGAAAGGACGGGAGGGGGGAAGCCAAAACCTGCCTAGAACATAGGGAACATATTTCAGATATGTCTGTGCAGGGATTTTCTGCCTACACCAGAACCATATCTGGCCCGCAAACACAAACAGGGTGATGGGGCAGGAGGGATTCACAGCCACAGTGAGAGGAAGAGGCAGAAGTGTTATTTGTTGTGGTGCTTAAAGCATGGCTCTTCTGCGGATACCCCACAGATGCCTTCAGTTCCTCAAGCTGAGCCTGCAGCTATGCCTCGTCATACTTAGCCATGCGGACAGCCAGCCCTGCAGTGATGTTCCATCCAAAGCAGCCCTGCTTCAAGGATGCCCTATGTTCAGCTGTTTATAGTTGCTCCAGGAGTGGATGGTGCCATGCCCATCTGCTCTGGGGTTCCTGAAGAGCTGGTGGATGGAGGTTCAGCAGGCGGACTAGGCAAAAATCTTGTTGGTGGTGTTCTGATTGTGAGAGCATCGTATCCAATACGAAGCCAAAGAGAATGGTTGCCTTCACACAGTATAGCTTTGCAGTGGTCTGTCATGCATCCAGGAAACTCCTGGAAGGGCCTTGGGCTGCGACAGCAGTTTTCACCATTGGGAACACTGATGGATTGTGCTGACATGGTCAGTTCTTCAGAAACAGCCCAGACGCCTGTGTACTTGCAAATGATAATGTCAACTGTAATGATAAGAATCAGTCATCTTGAAATCACCCTTAATTCATGCCATTGTAAGGCAACAGCCATTTCAAAAGTAACAGCTTCAAAATTTAAGAATGAAAGGGAAGCATCCTCAGGTCCAAAAGGTTTGTCCTCACTGCCTTAAGATACCTTGTAAAGATACTTCTCTGTGCAGTCAGAGATTAAATCCACTTGCATACCTTACAGCTCAGGTCACACAAAGTCTCCTCAAGACATTCTTGCATTCATAATCAATTTAATTTCAAGATGTACTGGGACTTCAGCCCAGATTCACCTCATAAAATATTATAGAATCATAGAATGGTTTGGATTTGAAAGGACCTTAAGGTCATCTAGTTCCACCCTTCTGCCACTGGCAGGGTCACCTCACCCTATTCTACTTCCCTTCAGCTCTGAGAAGATGCAAATATTTTTGGTAGATCATGTGCTGTGGCTTCTGGGTGGTAACAAGAAATTTTTAGCAAGACCTTATCTGATGGGCTGAGAAGTGAAACAGTTTTTCCCCCTATGTAGGAAGAAAAATTTATACATGAAGCTTTTTCACACTGCAGACTTGGAATTTTAGATCAACTTTAACTTACTTAATGTCATAACTGAGATTAATGAATATAGATCATTATTGGCTGCTGATTGAGACTAGACACAAGAGTAGTCAATCACTCTGGAGTCCTAATGAATTTTGGATGACAATAGGGCTATCCTGGCTGGTAGCCACATCTAACTTGAAAGAATACCATGGCATAGAGCTGCAACAGTTAGCATGGAAATGATTGTAAAAAACTTTTACAATGGTCTTATTTTGCCAGCCAGGCTGATCTTAAATAATAACTTGGAGTATATATCTCCAAGCAGATAATGAATCCAATTAAAGTTTGAAGAGGGAGCATTATAGCCATAACTTTCTTCCTATACAATGAATCTCCTTAAACACAGAGGAAAATACTTCTCTATTTCTTATAAAGATCTCTTCTGATTTAATTCTTGGGAACAAATTGGAAACTAAATTGGAAATAAATAAATATTTCTAATGAGCAGTATATTTTGCATTTGTCACCACTGAAGCTTAAGTTTGCACACTTCTCTGGAGACAATAAATAACCTTAACTTGTTTGTGCTTGTTTAAGTCCCTATAAGAAAGAGGCTAGTGTCACAAACCTCTCCTTCTGCGTGCCTTAGGGTTTGTTTCCTTTGATGTAGTTCATTTTTTGAAACATTTTGTGAAACTTCTGAACTTCTACCTATTGCTATTGCAGGGTTTCCTCTCCCTCATCCCCCAATCTGAATATTCTATCAGCAATTGTGGATACAGATTATCATCTTGTAATTTGATATGTTAATATTCTCTAATGTATCAGATCAAATGTAAAAATAAGTGTAGTACTTGGGTTCTGTAGTACACTGAGAGTACTTCTATTTGCATCTCAGCTGCCTACTTTATTGTAGCCATGAACAGTGCCAATAGCCTGCTGTTTAGGTGTTACTAACGTAACCCGGTATTGTCAAGTTGTTTGTGTGTGGTACGGGCTGTAGGTGTTTAACTGAACTTGCATTTCAAGCTCTTATATAGAGAAGACAAACTCTTCAGTGAGTGCAGAAAACTGCAGCTATGTTATACCAGCTAAAGACCTTCTCTTGATCCTCAGAATAGCATGTGTATACTGGCTGCATCAAACTAAAGGCATTCAGTCCCTTTAGCTTGTGCCTTAGAGTTAGCTCACAAGCATCTGTGGAATCCTGTTTGTGCCATGA
>JARCZZ010022118.1:0-16761 GCA_030323915.1 Brotogeris chrysoptera
CTCCTCCCTGGCAGAGCATGAGGCTCAGAAAGTCCTTGGTCAAACCAAACATTCTAAGCCGTAACTATAAACATCGGTGTTATCAGTGCTGTTCCCAGGCAGCAAGTCAAAAACACAGCACTGCACCAGCTACTAAGAATGAGAAAAAAAGACTGCTACTGCTGAACCCAGGACACCTGGGAAGATGTATTTCCTTTATTTTCATGATTTCTTTCTGTGGTATTTTGTTATGACACAAAGATTTTTGTTTTAATTTGGGGGGGGGGGGATCAAAACGTTAAACCTGAGCCAAAATATTTGTACCTTTTAAAATGTCAGCTTTCTTCACCCTCCACAAGGTTCAGGTCATACTGGACTATTTCTGTTTTCTTTTACTTTGCTACTGCTAAGGAACCCAAAGAATCAGTTATTCAGAGTTCTACCATTCTGTAACTTACACATAAGGCTTCGTTTCCCCAGCAGACAGCTATGAACTCTTTAAACAGTATTGTGGGATTTTCAACTAAAGGATCATTCAAATACACTGAGTTGGGATCTTCTTCTAAACACTCAAAGTTACAGATGTCACCTACTCTTATATCGAGGACATATACATTGAAAGCTATCTATCTGATTGGCGCATTTCATGAAACAAAAATCCTGATATGCAGATAACACCTTTTTTGATAGTCAGTGTAATAGGAATTTGTTCTTTTATCTGGATCACTTACAACAGCACTGTTTCTTAGCAACAGCATGTGCTAGAAGGCTTAGATATACAAGAAGCAGCAAACACTACATTCACTAGAATAATGACAACTGGAACAAAACAGCAGAATCAGATTTAGTTAGTTTGACTGTCTCTCTCCCAGACAGACACATGTATTGGTTCTATTTAGGAAGCCAGTAATCTCAGATCTAAGCCTTGCCTCTTTTGGCTGAGACACTGTATACTGTGTGAAATATTTCATTTGAAGTCAGGGTGCAGAACAGCAAATTCAAGCGACTGAGGAGAGAAAGGAGGAAGATGACTGGAAAGCACTGTCCCATAATGAAAAAGTAAATAGCAACCCTGAAGTTTCTAGTTGCATTAGAAAGAAATTAAAATGCTTCTCCCACATACATGCCAACGCAGTCCATTTTGATCAAGATTTAATCCTTGGACTGAACTTGCGATTCATATGATAATATTCATGATAATGTATTATCAGGAGCAGAGTATTAAGCACTCTAATAAAAGAGTAAAAATTATAGCTCCCTTCCTCCTCTTCTGCAGTAAACAACCTCAGCCACAGAAAAGACATGCAGCTTTCCACAAGTCAAAAAATCATGGCTAGATTGAAGAAAATAATCAATTACATATGTTGTGACTGAATGACTTCAGGATGTAAAGGGTCTGGAAAAAAAAAAAAAAGCCTTGTTGGTTGTGCTAAAATATTCATAATGGTTATTTAAAACAAGGTAAACTCTCTAAGTTGTACCACTTTCAGGTTGGCACTTTGTGCATTTTAGCCACCTGTTTTAAGAGTGAATTTTTACACTGGAAAGCACCCTCACATCTGTCTTCTTTCCTGATAATATTTATCCTCCTTTCTCTCAGCAGCTCATGCCAGACTCCAGTGGTGCAGAATGATTTGAAATTTTTTCTCCTCCTGTGAACAAGTGAACCATCCATCTTAAACAGCAAAGACTATCACCACTCCCTTCCAGCAAACTGAAACAGATAGGTACCAATTTAACATGTTCTGATCAAGACATTTAGTTGCAGATGAAGGGAAACATGTAAATGGCTGGCTATGACTGTCTGTGGACCTCCATTTACATGATATTGTGCAAACTAAAGCTAATCTGAATAGCCAGATGATCTAGTTTTTCTTGTGGGCAGTCCAAAAATCCATGAAATATTGTTTTGGCTTCAGCAAAGGTGTTCTCTGAAAGCACAATTTAAAATGACAGCACTACATAACTGTGTTGATAGCATAGAATAATTACAAGTTATGCCTTTTAGAAGCCCTTAAAGAGTTCATACAGATTTCAGGTGCCAGAGTTTACATCCACCCTGAAATTCTCCAGTAGATGGTAGCACTCCATACATAGTCCCTTATACAAATATATAAATTTTAATACATGCAGTGTATACAAACATACAATATAGTCACATGTAAAGATATTTGAGGAAAATTTTAAGATACTATTATATTGTATTTTACACATATATTATAGTCGATACTATGGACCAGTAATGGACTTAAACTACTCTTAAAAATCATGAAATACTTGTACTTGCTCCTACACTGAAAGAAAAGAGGTAAGAGAACCATAAATCTTGAAAGAATTTTAAAAAACTACTGGATGTAGCAAAGACCACTCAAAACTCTTTTAACACCTCTTGAAGCACTTTAGGATCTTCAGTCCACTTATTTATCTGTGGTTTCCCTCCTGAAGTATTCTCAGTATTAAATGAAAATCCTGTCATGGCCTTTGTGTAAGAAAGAAAAGAAACCAAACAGAATCCATCAAAAAAGCCACACTACAGGGAGCAATAGTTAATTGCCCATGAAGCCTGTAACTCTGTGTATGTCTTTGTTACTTCTAGAGTGGCCCCAGCCAGGATGGTTCCAGACTAGTCCCCCTGCAGAGGCCTGTTCTCAAACTCTTTCTACTACACAACATAAACACACAAATCAAAAACTTAAATGAGGCAAGCATAAAAGACTCCCATGTGGATACTGGTCAACACTGCATTACCAGTGGTCTTTAATTACTATTTGATGTTTGTAAAACATGCTGTATTCCAAGGGATACCAAAGCACTTTACCTGGACTGGTATCACTTCAGCAAGGAAACTCAGAAGGTATTTCGTAAACACAGTTTAAACCAACAAGTGTTCCACATTGCATAAAGCAGGGCATGAACGTAGTTGAACATGAAATTGTGACAGAATGATGGGATAGGACCTCTGCAAACATATACATACACTTTATTTTCTGTAAGAGCATATGTACACGCAGTCTTTATTCCAACTTCAGGTGATACACCAGATACACTTAATTAGCAATTGCTCGTACATTGTTAATTTCTCTTGTGTGTGTAAACTGGGCACTTAAGCTACATAATACTGATGAAAATTGCTTCACTCAAAATGCTTTACTTATAAGCTAATATGAATAATGAACCATTTTTACTTTTCATTGTAAAGCAGGTTAAATTCTAGGGGTAAAGCTAGTTATTCTTATTCAACTAGACTGAACAGCAATTGCCCTGAGGCAAATTCCTATGCTAAACATGTGATTATATTATCTTTACAGCATCCCACTGCAACAGGCTTTGTCTGCTTAGTCCTGTCACTTTTGATGAAGATTATTTTTCTTCCTAATTTTCCCATGTTATACTACCCCGCTGCACCTACTCACCTCACTTTCTTAAATGCTCTTCACAGCACACCTATCATTCTATTAGTAACCATAATGACTTATTGCTAGGCAACCCTAAGCAACATGCTTCTTGCTGCATGGCACTGTTTTCTATGCTTGGATGCCACAAAGCGCATTTGCTATTTCCTTGGTTATCCATGGCTAACACTAGCACAGTACAATGATCAACACGCAGCGCCTTGTTTAAAATGTGATGTGACAGCAAATGGAATTATTATTCACTACACTTATTACTATTGTCTTACACATCTTTACACACATGGACAGTCTTCTCTCTCTATCCACATGCCATGAAGCCAGCATCTAGATTCTGACCACCAGGTCTGCGCATACATTTTGAATATCCTCTCTGTCCTCTGCCAAGCACAGAACTAACATTCAGATACCTCAGTAATTCACAGTTCTGAATCTGAAGCAAGGATAAAAGGTATGTGTGATGGAATTATCAAGACAAACAAGCATCTTCCTTCCACAGATATTCTATGGCATTGCAAGTGCTTACCTGGCATGCTGAAATGGGTGTGCAATGCAGTCGCTGCCTAAAGAAGAAATTCCAACGCTTGAAGTGGAAAAAAGCCTGGCTAAAGTAACAGGCTGTTGCACTGAACATGTCATAGACAGATAGTGAAGCACTCTTTCTCACAAAGTAACTACAAGTGCTAGATTTACCTCCAGCAGGTTGAGTCCTAATCTGAATAACCCCCCCTTAAGATTCCTTAGAAATAAGCGATAACCATTTTGAAAGCCTTTACAGTGAAATATCTTGAGACGTAATCTGTTCTGAATTTTGAAAATATCATCAAAGTGGGTTTTTAAAAGGTTCCTTATTAGAAACCTCACTCCAACACCCTGACTGTAGCTATACCACACCATTATTTGTTTGTTATGATATGTTTTGTTGTCATTTGTTGCTTTTAAACAGAGACAAATCAGCAGAGTGAGAACGAACAAGTAATGAACAAATCATTAGAAGAGTCACACTAAGTGAGACCAGGATCAATCTAGCACATTATCCTGCTCCTTGTGGGGCCAAGAGTGGATTCCTCTATTGGATTAGAGTATGTAGAGAATAATCTGTCAATCACAACTTTATATCAACCTTACTGCTATCATTATCTCTACATCTCTCTTAGGCATCTCTTAAAAACTTACAAATTCTGGTTTAGGTGGTAATTTCTAAAGTATTTTTTTCATTCCAACCTTTTCTGTTCTCCTTCTGTTTCAACGATTCTTTCTTTATTGATCTGATTCCCTTTGGATCAGCTCTTCCAGCATGCTGTTATTTAAATGTTTAGAAATGAACCACAACTTTACAAGACATGGGGACAAGTGTGTGCCTGTGTGTGGGGATCAGGAATGAGTAAGTAAAACAATGTCAAGGAAAGTAGGTCTGACCCAAATGGCAGCTGTATGGACAGAGGGTGCCAATTCACTCCTGGAAATGGAGTGAGGACAGACAAAACCATAAGCAATCATCAGGCTCTGTCCCCAGACGCTTCATGGAGTTTTCCTGAGGATTTACAAGCTCTGCTTTATAAAAAGCTGAGAGTGTTAATGGTATTCTATTATACAGAAAACTTATTTTACAACTTTTCATCCAGTTAACTAATTGAACAAGCTAATCATTCAAAGGAATAAAACTTCAGTACTTTTTTTCTCTCTACTGTGTATAAATTACATAGAGTCTTTCTTGCTTTAGAGTTGTAACATGGTTGTGACTTCTGGATATTTTCATTCTTTATCAGGCTTATCTTTTTTTAAACAGAATAACCTGTATTTTTGGCAGGAGTCATGAATTCCTATCTGATGCAGAAACTATATTCTGCAGCACAGGTACAGGGGTTCTCTTTTAAGAGCAAACCATTGCGAGGCTTCACTTCACAGGCTGGGACTATTGTACCTTTTGCTCAGTAGACAAATGCAGTAGGTTACGTTTCACTCCTGTTTGAACTGACAAGGAAGAAAGCGAAGTGTTTGATTACTGTCCAGCAGACTGTTTTCTGTTCCTGCCTCCCAACCACAAGATATCCTGTGGAATCTGGCTTCAACTAATATATGAATGAATGAATCTAGAAATACTTATTAAAATTTTACAAAGCGAGATAAGCATGACATTCTAAAAAGGATGTGATTTCTAAGAGAGAAACTAAGACTAGGTGAAAAGACTAGATGGAGGGCCATAGAAATGGCTCAGAAATGATACAGAACCAATGTATCGTGCAAGAAAGGATACTGAAAAATGGATAAAAATCCCTGAAAGACAGTGTCTGAACAGGTGGGGAAAAGAGAATCTCCAACCTTCCTAGGCTAGATGGTGAAGGAAAAGCATAAGGGATGCTGACTTCAGAGACCACAGCCACAAACAGTGTTGTCTATAGTCTTTTAAGCTGGCAGATAAGTAATTTTAAAGCTTATAATGCTGGAATGTATTGTTAAATTATGAAACTAAAGAGCAAAGTTCTACTGAGCAATAGGGAGGGTGGGTTTTGACCTTAATTCTTCCTCTTTAAAAGGTCTGTTCAACTAATCTCAACATTTCAGGCGGAAAACCTTCTTCACAACTGAATAGTGACAAGGACTTAAAATCCGATAAAATGGGACTGTGTTTGCTGAGTCTGTTCCAAGTCTCTGGTACACTGAACACCATACGAGTTAGCTAACACATCGGTCAACTTTTCTGAGTGATAAGTTAACTTTGCAGACCCTGAAAATCAGTATCAACATCTCAGCAACAGGATGACAATACTAAACACGGCGTTATGAAGAGGTAACATTGTTTACTTTATTGGTAGAAATTATAAAAGAAGAATTAAAAAGCCTTGAATATTAAACTGGACATTAAGTATTAAGTGAAGCTGAGTGCAAAAAAGTGCTCATGAAATTATAGTGAGCTATTTATAAAATGTATTTGAGCTAAATGGAAGTTTTCCAGAAAATGCCAAGCAACTCCTTGAAAACTGATATTTTTGTAGACTTAGTGGTGTGCGGACAACTGCAGAGCAGGGAAAGAAAACACTGCTGCAACTAGCAATGAAGTGTAAATTTGAGATTACTACATTACTAATTACAAAAAGAGAGACTTCCTTTTTAAAACTTCAAGTGGTTAAGTAAATGTTGCATTACCTATTCTCGACATATCACTTACTACGCAGATCAGTGGGTGGTAAGTTTCTGCCATGGAAAAATTATACTGTTCATAAAATTCAATGCTCTGTAATGTGTCTATATACACAAATCTTTACACAGGGTGGTTCTTCTCTGCAACACAGGCAACATGAGTGTCTCCTTGCAAAAACGGATTGAACAAATGACATGGAATTTGGGACAAATATACTTCATTAAACTGATATGAATATATTGTGCCTTGCTCTCTGCACAGGTGAAGCTCCTCCTTGCAGAAATTATAACATATTTGTAACCTGGAAAAGATACATCTGTATTAAGAACTACTCTTCTTATTTATGACAATTCCCATGAGCACTGACAAGAGAGAGTTTCAGAAACCTCTAAGCTCTGAGTGCAGAATGATCTACTGATGGGTAAAAATGCACTGATTTACACTATATAAAAAACTGCTGAGACAGTAGCCTCTCTGTAACAGGCTCAAATTTTGATGGCTTTAGTTTAAAAATGTCAGAGTGATTTCAAGTACATCAAGGATGTATACACATTCTGCAATTTTATATTTTTAAACTGTTTTCATAGGTCTCAAAGGCTTAAGTCTCTTTAATTTTGAAGATTCCTTTTTACAAGGATATGGTCTACTTACATACAATTTTCCATAGAAGACTACAAAATCCTCTCTCCATCCTTTCCTACTGAATTTACTTTAAATGCAAAAAATACAGGGGGTCTTCAATCTGGCCTGTCAGATCAACAGCAGGAGATCAATGCTATGATGGAAACATTTTAACAATGATAAAACATCTCCAGCTGCTGCAAGACTAAAAATAAATAGTCACCCCTGGTGAACAAAATTATTTGGAGTGTGGTCCTCCATGATTAGTAGAGATCATCTCCCATTGTGCTATAAATCTTTCAAAATGGATTGCCACCACTTATTCCTGTTCAGAACCCATTATCACTGTCACATTATATGATGCTTATAAAAGGGTATATACGCTAAAGACTATCAAACAGCAACCTGCAAATACAGACCAAATGTCAGAGTGGAAATGATTAATTACCATGCAAGAGTAATACAGTGGGTTTGAAAATGAGCCATGATAATCATGTACTTTTCAAAAAGCAAGGTTAAACATTAAAAGAAACCTTGAAATAGAGTCTTTGACACACATAGAATCATTAGCAACTGTATCTAGATACTATATTGGTAAATGGAGAAAAAAAAGCACTACTGCTTCTAAAGTCGTTGCAGCTTCCCTGCAAATCCTCATGGAAGAACTCAGCGGTTTCAACAAGACTTCAGCTGATTAATTCTATTTTAGACCATGTTCTCAAAGGAATCAAGGGTTTCTAAACAAGAACTCAAGAGAGTGCACATCTACAGACTCAAACACTACTGTCCACAACATTGTAAAATGAAATTACTTCATCAGTAAAGACAGAAATAGAGTATAGAAAGCAAAATTAAAAAGCTCTCAGATCAAATGGGATAATAACAGCACTGGCAGAAGAAAATTTCTCACATGAGAGACTGTCTCCTTCTTTCGTGCATCGGGTCTGCGTGGCAAGGATTTGGTAGCAGGAGGGCTACAGGGGCAGCTTTTGCAAGAAGTGGCTAGAAGCTTCCCCTGTGACTTACAGAGCCAATGTCAGATGGCTCCAGGATGGACCCACAGCTGGCCGAGGCCATCAGTGACAGTGGCAGCGCCTCTGGGATAATGTATTTAAGAGGGTGGAAAAGTTGCCCCATGGAGACAGGAGCCCATGCTGCAGCAGGTTCACTACTGGTGACCCCGCAGAGCACCCACACTGGAGTCTGCTCCTGAAGGAACAGGAAGGGGCTCACGCTGGAGTAATTCATTAAGAACTGCAGCCTGTGGGAAGGACTCATGATGGAGAAGTCCATGGAGGACTGCCTCCTGTGGGAGGAACCACACACTGGAGCTGGAGAAGAATGTGAGGAGTCCTCTTCCTGAGGAGGAAAGAGTGGCAGAGACAACATGTGATAAACTGACCACAACCCCATTCCTCATCCCCCTGCACCATGTGCCCAGATGATGTAGAATTTAGGAGTGAAGTTAAGCCCATGAGAGATTGGGGGAAGGCATTTTAAGATTTAGTTTTCATTTCTCATTATCCTGCCCTGATTTGATTAGTAGTAAATTAACTTTCCACAAGTCAAGTCTCCTTTGCCCATGTGGCAATTGGTGAAGGATCTCTCCTTGCTCTTATCTTGACCCACAAGCTTTCTGCTATACTTTTGCTCTCCTATATCCAGCTGAGGATGGGTACTGATAGAGCATCTTTGGCGTACAGACACAGTCAACCCACCACACTTTGTTTTCCTCTTAGTTTGATTACTTATACAAGTATCTGACATCTTCAGATTTTGGCAGGAAATTTCTTAAGAAATGGCCATTGTTGAAATGCCAGAAAGTATATGGGAAAATACTTCAAAAGTATAATATTTTTTGCAAGAGAACCCAAAAGACCTTTGAAATATTCAAAACATGCATAAATATATTGTGTGTCTGAAACCTGAGAAACATTCTCAGGTAATATAACATTAAGCTGCTTATTCTATGAAATAATTATGTGTGCATAAAACTCCTGTAATATAAAGAATTTTGAGTATACATTGCTTTAGGGCATGATGTCAATGGGAGATGACAAGCTCCTTTCTCAAGACTTACATATCCTGCACAAGCACGTAGCCAAAACCATTTCTGACTTTGGTATTTGGTTGTTTGGCTTTTTTGTCAGTTTGGTTTGGGTTTTTTAACACACGTCCCATCCCTTTTGTTCTTTAGCATGTGATTATAAAATGGTTTATTCTGCATTACAGATCTAATGACTTCAGAAAGAGAAAGAAGGGATAACATTTCCTAGTCAGGTACACTTATGCAAATAAACCCATACATTATTAAGCATTTTAAAATATAGGATTAAAAAATTGTAACTCAGCCAGCATAGCTAAGCAAAGCAACTAGCTAGTTCCAGGTTTGTGGACACATTTTGAGTCCCTGCACAAAGTCCATTACTATTGCAGCATTCCCCTTCCATGAGCACACAGCAGTAGAGCTTGTAAGAAACGCCACAATGCATTTTTCTACTGTCGAGTTTATAATGCAGTACATTCACAGTAACTGTGGCGGCATCATTTGCAGTTCAATAGGTTAACTTTTTCCATGTTTATTTTTCTTACTTCTAATTAGCTTCCAGTCTACAGACAAACACAAATGCTGCCTTGAAAGTTTGTCAACATTTCAGAGTAACTGCATAAGCAAATGTCTGCTATCTCAGAAATCCTCAGCTTTCTCTATATAAGCACCTTTTCCTCAATAGAAAATCAACCTAAGTATTCTTTAAATACCTGCCCAGTTCTTAAGCAAGGCTGTTGTTCTATTTGCACCTGTACAGTGTATTTACTTAATTTATAAATACAATAATGTCACAAGCTCAAGCTTTGCTTAAAAAGAAAGCTCAAGACCAAGCAACCACTACCACAATCATACCATGCCCTTCTTACTACTAGATCGTTGTAGCTTAAATGGTGGACAAAAGACTTTCCTACAACGTTTTAAAAATTGCTGGCAAAATAATAAAACGCTATCATGCTGTTAGAGACCTTTAGTTTCACATTATAAGCAGAACTTTTCCTAAAGCTCTGAAGTCCTGGAAGGTATTAAATTCTCAACCAGGATTTAACAGCAAAAAGAAAAACCATTTCTTCCAGACTCCCTACCACTGCAACATGCACATGCATAATTCTTACAATTACAGCCTCTCCTATTAATCCTAACATTGTATTCAGCATTTCCACCCGAACCACTAAGCTGAGGTATAAATTGCAAACTCTTCCAGCATTTTTCCTATAAAAGCTTACAAAACCAGGAATGAGAAGTCTGATTGTGTGGTATTCCTCACGATCAGGTGCTATACTAGAAATCCTCTCAGGCACTCTTGGAAATCTGAATTAAAACGTATCCTCATTATCTGAGATATGATTGCTCTGTGATCTATCTCAAACAGCTCATCTTGGTAACTTTGATATTCCTACAGTCCATTCTCATTGGTTATATGGCTTCTTTGCCTGGTTCCTGACAAACATCACAAAACTGCAAGAACTGGAAACAGAATCTTTTCCTTGTATAAATACACACTCTAGATAACAAATTCTTTTCAACCAGAATATAAAAACTCAAAACCAATTATTAACATATGTATTGAATACAAGCCCTCAGAACTTGGAATAAACTGGCTGCTGTCTTCTCAACAGGATAAAGTAATATCAACAATGATAAAATTATATAGACATTCAATAACATTGTAAATAGGAAAAAGAGAACTGATCTTTTTGTCATGGACACCTTTACAATTGGGTAAAGGCATTGGGTTTCAGCAGAATATATATTTGAAAATCTTAAGTTATTTTTTCATGTGGTAATGCAGAGGCTTTATTACTCTATTCAGACACTACGAAAACTGAACATCTGTAATCTAGATGCCCATTTTCTTTTCTCTCTTTAATTCACTAGTCTGGATTGCATTCATATGAAAAAAAGATTTTACAAGACAAAAGTATTTCTTAGAGAAAATCACACCGCTTTACTGATTTTCAAGGGAAATTGGTCATGTATGAAGAAAATACTGACATTTATCACAGGCGGAATCACATTCAACTCAGATACACGTTTATCATTAAAATGAACGCATAGAAGTTTACAAACAGAGAATATTATGTTCCCCCTTTTATCCCCATCATCCTTAACATCTTTTATATAATCATTTTCTTGATTATTTGGGCCATTTAAGCAGCAAAACTTGCTTGTATATTCTACAATTTAAACAAAGTTCTCAGCAGAAGCTGATCTTGCACATGAAAGAAATATAAGAAATGTAGTACTGGAAAATAAAACATGCTTCAGTGACACAATCAGGAACTGAACGCTACTTTTTGTCAAGTAACATCATAACACTCTTTTCATCAGGGGCCTCTTCTTTAAAACCCTTTTTTTTAATTTTATTTTATGCCCCTTTTTTATATAAATATGCACTAGATTACCCAGGGAAAAAAATCACATATTTTTATAATTTTGGGATGTATTTTAATTTTTCAATTATTTTATTATTCTCCACTTATAATTCAGTCTGCAAAAGAACCAAGACAGAAATGCTGCTGCCTATAACTGCTTAATCTCCCTTCCTTAACTCCCTATCAGACATGAGCTCTTGTCAATGCTACCACTTTAACTGCTCATCTACAGGTGCCCTCACCTTTGTCTTTTCAATGACTCAGCTTTGAAAGGTAGGAAAAAATGAAAAAGCAACTGAGCTTTATTTGTAGACAGTAACCACTGACTTGATGTCTCCCATCAATACAACTGGTCATACCACATTGCTCTCCATTTCTCTTAGATCCATATTTCCAACATTACTTGCTTTGCCCATTTAGACTGAAGGCAACCAGGAAAATAACGTGTTTGTTTCCATATATCTGGAAAGTAGTTAGAACAACACTGACATTATAATTCTGAACTTCTTTTATTCCTTACCTAGGTAACTGGGTTGGATATAATGAAAAACACAGCTTCAATATGCATCATATATCTATCTACTATATCGTCATTGTTTAATACAGGTATAGCATTATTTAATAATATAACAAAAATAAGATATAGTTTTTGATAACACATTCTTGGAGTATACTTTTTGACTATGGAAACAACATTCAGAGACATACAAGTCCTGTGGTGTGAACTATCATCCCAGGGACAGCAAAGGGCATGCTGAGACACTCGCAAAGATTATTTCTTGATACATTATTTCTGTGGCACAGTGAAATTCCACACCACCAACTGAGCTGCATTCTAACCCTAGACCTCAATACTCTATAATATTATTACTAATGTATATCAACATATATGCAAAAATACTAACATAGTATCTCAGCTGATAATTGTCATTGCTTTACCCATACTGTAGCGAAGACTCAGTACTTCAGAAATAAAAGCATTCCATGAAGTCAGACCTTAACAAATTATTATTTTGCTGTTCTATAAATAGGATAAATTTATATTGCTTGCAATAATATCTATACCCAGATACTTCATGTACATAAAAGAAGTATTGATTTAAAAAATAAAAACCGACCAAGAAACCAAAACCAACCCAGCCCCCCACCCCCCAAAAAAACCCAACTAACCCCCCAAAAAAACCCAACTAACCCCCCAACCAAACCGCTATCTTCTTTTAGTGCCTATGCTTAAGATTAAGATGCAATTTCTGGAAGCCCTGCTCACTAGAACTGACAGATGCTCCATGGAAAATTGCCATTAATGATTAACACATAATGAAGAATCAACCTGCTGGAGCACCTGAGATAAATTTAGTTTTTTCAATGCGTTATTATTCTACTTGAGTGAGATAATAGATTATAATTTTAGAGAAAGTGACATATGGAACATTTATGAGACTTCGCAAAAATCATTTGAAACTCTGTACTTAAAACATTTATCAAACACTCTTGGTGGAGGAGGGGAAGGACTTTGACAGCGTGATTTCGGTGGGCCAATTTTCTTAACAGAAGATTGGAAGGCTTTTATCTCAAAGTAACTTCAGCTGCAAAGTCAAACTTCAGTGTCCAGCTGATGCCTGGCAAAACCATTAGATTTCAGAAGCTACTCTTGTTCTTCAATTTCAGTCCATTCTCACACTGCTAACATAATCACCAAATTCAGAATCTGTACCCAAATCTTTCTCTCAGTCTCCTAAGGCAAAGGAGGGCACAAACTCAGTTCTCGCCAACCCTGCAAGAGAGGGAGCTACCAGCTCAAGTCAGACAAGTGAATGTTATGGACAGTGAAAGGAACTGCCCTCTCCATCTAGGAGAGGCCTGGGCCAGGAGAAACATAAAATTGACAATATGTGAGGATTTTTTTTATTGGAAGATACAAAATCTTCACACACTGTGCCTTTATATACACAACATACCAGTAATGTAGTTTTGATTTCCTAGCTACTCTGCTTCAGCCATTCTCTCCTCCACAGGATGAACCTCTTCCCTTAGTGCCTGCAGCACGTTTGCCCTCTAGGCAAATCTCCCTCTGCTGCTGGAGGTCTTCCACCGCCTTAAGCTTAAATGTGTTACATTTTGGAAGGATATGTTAGTTTACTTTCGCCTTTGATTAAGTAGGTAAGATTACATTCTTATTACTGTTCTCTAGTCTTCTTTAACGTAGTTTGCAATGGGTGTGATCAACACACAAGTGTGTTTAAAAAAACAGATAAATCAAGATAAATCAAAGTCTGTATTTTGACCTGTGCTGATTCCTGACAACTCCTGCACACTTTGCATCTGCTTTTCTTCATGATTAGACTCAAAGCCATGTCCAGTGGTGCCATTATCCGACTTCTGAAGTACCCAAGTATCCTAATTTTGGAGCAACACAATTTCTTAAGTATTTATTTTTTTAAAAGAGCTTTCTCCTTCCAGTGCAAAGATTTCCTCCTTCAGTAGACACCTAATGCCTTATCACTGACAGGTTTTACATACACACATATATAAAACGTACTATTACCTTCAATGATGTGCAGTGATCAGTATAGACTTGTGTCCAGAGGGTGAGTCTGGTCTCCTGCAGGGGAACCTTTGTAGTATGGAGGAGCCCTGAGGCCAAGCAGTATTCAGTGTCATATCGTTGCTTTAGCTCCAGTCTGAGCCACTGCCCATTTTGATTTCTGCTTCCATCAAAGACAATTCCTGTCTTCCTTCATGTCTGGTCAATTCTGAATCCCAGTTCTTGCTCCTGCCTCCAAGGCACAGCAGCCCACATTCTTGCTTACACTATCCTTAAATGATTAGATAGAACAGCTGAAGAAATATCTGCAGAAAAAAACAAGGCTAAAAAGAATATTTCAGCTGCATGACCACAGCAGCTCTATTGCAAAACAGAGGGTATTTTTAACATAATTCTTCATTTGGACGCTGTATTTACAAAGGCTAAAAAAATATTTCCACCACATTTATAAGGAGTTATATGAAAGTCTTCAGTTCCATTAGGGCACCATACCTATTTCTAGAGAAGGAACTCTCCCAGTTTTCCAGAGTTTTAATCATTTCTTAATGAATTAGGTGTAAAATTTCAAAACAAGAACACTTCCCATCCCATCGAGGCAAATAAAGTATTATTGCAGAAAAGAACTAATTATTTCACAAACCAAACTCTTTCTAAACCCCTCCCCCCCAGAATTCACACATATCCAGAAAAAGGTTTCCAAAATTTAGACAAATTTATGAGACATTAAAGGCTTGGCCTCACCTAAAGAAGGATGTAAACCCTAATGGTCCCCCTCTCACCAAACAAAAAGGAAGCAGCGTTTAGGTCAAGTTTGCAGATTTTTCTGGGATAGAAAGAGGATATCGTGTCCCATATACATTCAGTCTCCCCTGTCCATGCTTATAATTTACCCACATGGATATGACTGTATCTACACTATTATAATTGGCTAAGAGTATTACAGCAGACTTTAAGAAATTCCTTGATGATTCTGATTCTCCATGTATTTAGGTAAGGTCATACAGTGAGCTTTGAGCATGTAAACTGCCGTGCAAAGGAAGCTGAACTGAACTCCTCCACTCATGGGCTCTGTGGAAACATATACATCACATCAGTAGCTGATGTGTACCCCAAGCTATTAATTTCCAAGGGCACAAAACTTCACATACCAACTTCTGTAAACCTTTTCCTCATCCTACCCCCTGCTTTAGAAAGAAGTTCTGACCAAATCGTTGTTTGCTCCAAGAGGAGGAAGTGGCCATACAGTTATATCTGCAAGTGGTTCCAGGTACAATGAGTCTGACCTATTGCAATGTGCTCAGAGTTTCTCCACTTTCAAATTTCTTACTTGTTACTTATAAAGGGTGATTGAGCCATTCTAAATTTGGCTGTAGTACAAAAAAGCTTTCAGACATACTGGGAGAAAGACTTCAAAGGAAACTGTAAACCACACTTTCAATTCTTTAATTGCTAACCTATATTTTTAGGACTTAAGTATTTATTTGTATGAGGTACAGCAGTCTATAGAATCATTTGTAAAAACCACACAGCACAGTAAAGCTCTGAAGGAAAAAAACTTTTGCTAATGAAGTCACGACTGTGAGACTGAAAAGTACAAGCAGACAATGAAAGCTACATGAGTTTACTACATGAGCAAGTGAAACCCTAGCACACAGGATTAAGTTCGTATCTCTTACCTTTCCGGCTCTGCATCCATACTCACCTTAAGGTGCAAATGCATGTCTGCTGGGTATTTAGTTGCATTACCAGGACACTGAAAGACAGAAAAGCAAGTTAAGTATTCTAAATACCTGATGGACTTATAGGCTTTAAAGTGACAGAAATGACAAAAAATGTCTCTGGAAAACACTCTCACTAAAATAAGGTACAATTAAACATGTATGAATGTCGATATTATTAAAAGGTGAATATAGAAGGCAAAATACAATAGCAACATTTCAGTTTAAGTCTAACTAAATTTCATTAAAATCCTTAAACTTATTTGCACATGTATTTTTTAATGGAAGAGAAGAAATGCTCCAGCAGATTTAGTTTCTCTTAGTCCTCGCATTAAAAGCGCCAAGAATAACTTGAAGATTTGCATGCGGGCCAGTAACGGCCCAATGTGGACTATGTTTCTTGTTTCACTGAAGTGGAAATGTCTTCTCTGTGATCCACTCAGACTTTGAGGAATTGGGGGGTTGGGGAGGAGGGGATAAATAAATAGTATCATTAAAGCTAAAAGCAACTTTCCATATCAAAGAAGAAGAAAAATGGAATCCTGGCTTATCAGACACATATTTGCATATCAAAATGTGGGCTCCTCTGTTTTGCGAATACTATTGCATTTCAGAAACTCTGACTTCCCATTCTGAGTAGCAGTGGAATTCTCACATACACACCGTGAATTAGTCTGGTCACACGCTAGGACAGAAGTTGACACTTTGGAAAGACAATGCCGGAATATTTATGACAAAACCACTGTGGATCACCAGAGTTGGCTGCTTCCCACATAGAGGTAGGTTTTATAGAAACTGAAGATTGATCTGTCCAGAAATGAAGCTGGTCCTGCAAGACTGGGAAGTGGAGCAGTCTACAGCTCATCACATCAAATAAAACAGGCCAGTTGGAGCTGCTTCTTCCTCTGGCTTTTTTAATGGAAC
>JARCZZ010022119.1:0-13853 GCA_030323915.1 Brotogeris chrysoptera
CACCAGCCCCCAGTAGACCTGGCCTACTAAATTGAGTCCTGTGTTCAAGGTACCCAAACCCCTGACTATGGCACCACTCTTCTATTTATTAACCCGGCCAATCCTCCTAGCCTTTTTAAGGTCCTGCCCTGTATCCTGGAGAATTGACGAAAAGACAATCTGAGCTTCTGAATGTTTTGTTTGACAACAGATCCTCTCCAAGAGGAAAGATTTGTTGAGCAGCTCATCACACAGAGTGTATTGAGCAGTTGCCCTGTCACAAGCCATCTCGCCTTGGCAGGAGGTGCTCCTGCCCCTGCTTCTGACCTAGGATACCCTCACACTTTAAGTACATAGAAAATGTATGCCATGCTGGTTCAAGCATCTTCATCCTCACTGTAATGAATTGCCCTAAGGCAGCCTGCAAGCTTGCTGTGTATCTCTATTACAACTGTCCCCAAGGGTCTCCCCAGACACACCAGTGATTCTTTGAAGGGCCACGGATCTACTGTGGATCAGTCAGATTAATAGAACTATCTAGCCTGCCTGAATGTCCCTTATTGCTGAGGACTTTTGAGTGAAACATAACTAAGTCTTCTTAGAGCTTAATCTATTGCAGAGAGTGCATACCATGTGTTTTAAAGTTGGTTTTGTTGGGGGTTTCCCCCCTTGTTTTGTGTTTGGAGATATATAGTACGTATAACAGCAAGCTCCCTTTTGAAAACAAGGTCTTAGGAAGCCCTCATTTTTTCTCCTGTATTTTGTTTCTGTGTATGCACCCTCCCAAATTTCTGCCTAGTTTTGTGACAACTATGACAACTCTTGAAATATTTAACAGCCTGGAAGCTAGGTCCAGTTTAAACCAGAATAAGCCAGCTGCAGGTACGTGTAAAGACAAGCAAAATTAGTTTATTGAAGGCCTGATCAGAAACTACTGGCAAACTACAGAGTGAAATTAATTCTTTCCATAAATAAAGCACATAATCATAAATCAATAAGCTCTAGCTAGCTTTATTGTCATTGCATTTTTCTGATGGAAAGCTTGTCCAGAAAAAGCAATAGGATTTTCCCTGGTGCCTGTAACAAAGTTAAGGGTGGAATATCTGGGTCGTACAAGCCTAAGCTGAGTGATTTGCCCAATAGACCACACTGCCTGTACACATATGATGAGAAGAGATGCTAACATTTTGTAGCATGCAGAAAGGGGAAAAAAGAGACTTACATGTGTTTGCGATAAGTGAGAAGTGTTTAATTCTGTACCCAGGCCTCTGCATTTTTACACAGGTGATTTAAAAATTCTGGCAGAGTACCTGTCTTCTCACTGCCCAAAACCAAACAAACATGATTGTTGAGCAGTAACAAAAAAGAATTCTCCATGAAACTTGGATCTGTGGAGACTTTACAAATAGTAAACGTGCGGTAATGGAAAAATGGGCTGTAATTGCTGTGGACTTCAATTTTAGTGTTAGTTACATAAAACAGAAGCGTACGCTTGTGTTGACCAAAATGAAAACTTTCTCTGCCAAACCCTTTGGCTCTTAACTTTAAAACAAACTACAGCATGACAGATGCTTACTGTCTGTGCTCAGTGTGTTAAAAAGAAGGGAGAAAATGTTATCTTAAAAACAATCCACACCAGCAAGAGCAAAGAAACATGAGTCCAAGTAACTGGGTATAGTTAAGATTTGATCTTTTGTGCAGTGCAAGTTTGGTAGTTGAATGAACCAAAGATAGCATATTATCAGCAAGCTGTACTGGGAGAAGTCAAGTTCAGTGCAGGTACACTTCTGGAATTTGCACAAATGGTGGATTCATTTTGCAATATATTTTACCTGTTAAAATCTTCTTCTATAGATGAGGCTGAGGAAAGGAGAACATGAAGATTTAAGGACATGCTCCAACCACATGCGTTAAGTCACTGGTACTGACAATAATATGAATCTTAACACATCTGATGAGTGCATACATCAAGTGGTACTATAGAAACTGGATAAAACTAAAGGTCAGGCTAACCTAAATTCCTGCCTCTGCCACTGGCCAGAAGCAGATACCCAGGGAAGACGATGGGAGTCCAGCAAGGGCTGTCCCAGCTTGCAGTCACTGATCGTTAGGGACTGTCTGAATCAAATGTGATGTCTATGCAACCCCTTTGTCAGGTTCCAGTGTTCAGAGTACTGTGAGACAGCAACATGTAGCCACCTATGAGTTACATGGCTTTTTTTTTAAACTTTGCCTCATATCAGCTTTCTTAGCTATTCTATACTGCTTGCACTGAAGGCAGGGAACAATTGATTATTCTACCCTCTCTTTTTGTCTCTCATGATTTACTAGATACATATCTGATTTCAACCACCTTCTTTCAGACTGAGCAGACTTGATTTGCGCAGCCGTTCCTTATGCGGGCACTGCTCTGTTCCTCTCATTACTCTTCCTGCTCTTCTCTACACTTACTTTAAGCTTTTCAAGTGGAGGAGGGAGTAGAAGGCAGAAAAATAAACTCATGCAATATTCAACCTTCATGGTAATATGTGACAGAGATGGAAAACAGTTACACAGTTGTCACATGCCAATACCTTGGTAAAGTAAGAAAAAGTCTGTGTAGAATGATTACACATACTGAATGTCAAATCATTTGAATCATGTTAGGGTGTATTTTATTAATAGGCTGCTACACTCGTACATTGAAAATGGGATTTTGATTAATCTTGCAGTGCTAGTTTATTAAACCAGACTAGAACAGGTCTGGATATATTGGCCTGACAGCAAATCAAAACCTAAAATTCCCCAAATACAAAATCCTTTGCCTAGAGAGTTCAGTTTAGTTTCAATGAAGCAACTGTGATATTCATCAAACCTTAATATTTGCAACACAATTTTTAAAACCTAAATGTTACTGTGTGTAATGACCTTAGACCTTAGGAGGCAGCCCTGAGTTTTAACCAAAGCAACTGAATAAATAAAAGCAAATGCTTAGTAACTTTCTAAGCAAGATCTTTTAAAGACAAAATATACAGGTAGAAAACCAACAAATCCCAATCAAATATTTCTGCTTTTCCCCATTGCACTACATCATGTTAGTCAATCTGCAAACTGCTAAATAGATTTAGGATAATTATTGCTGGAGTACCTCTTTCTCAGGAAGAAAACTTTGATTTTATTGTGGTCATTGTTAAATTAAGAAAGCAGATGCCTGCTGTGCAAAGCATGGAACTGGATTCACATTTGCTGCTTTGGCAGAGCTCTTTGAAAAGAAAACTACCAGATAATTTGAGTACAGCACATGAGCAGCATAGGCACATATAGCACATAAGCTGTACTTGCTGCACATAGAAGCAGTATCGTATTTGATACTGCTTCTTTCTATGTGTATGTCCAAAGATGGATGGATACACATTTTGTCATCCCTAGATTCTCCTTTTTTCCCCCCAAATATAATCCACTGCATATGTTCATTTTGCAATTCCACCGCCAAAAAATTCAATCATTGTGTACCACAGGCCGCGTTCAGAGAAGCTTAGGATTTTGTCTGGGTAGTCACATACAACAGAAATGAACCCATCTTCTGCATTCTCAAGATAGCAGTGATTTTAAATAGGAAACAATTATATTTATTAAGAAGTGTCAGAACAGTGGCTTATTGTTACCAACCATCTCACCTTTTAAATTTAGATTTTGAAAGTGTCTTTAGTGGTTGTCCATTCTGTCAAAATCTGTGGTTTGCTTTTTATTGTGACTCTGCTTATTTTCACAGCCTTTGTAACCCTAATGTGTTAAATAAACACTTCTTGTCCAGCTACTGAAAAAACTAACATGCCAAATGATTTGTAGCTTTCCACCTGAACTATTTCTCATGAAGTTGGGATTATATGCCTGCAGGCCCACACATGGCAAATGACTCGCCTTGGATTGCTTACTGTGCCTCCAGGACTTCTACGGCAGAAGCTGAGGCTTCCAAGAGTAGTAAAATGGATGCTTACATGGTTAGCACTGACATGAAACTTAGTAGCTTACCTTTTACCTTTATAGAGGAAAATATAAAAATTGACATATTTTTGCTGTCAATTTCTCTTTCATTTTTTTCACCCCAGGAGTGGATGCGAATACCTCACTTCAGCTACCTAAACAGATGCAACTTGATCACAAGTTACTCACATGTACCAAGAAAAATAGCACAGTCCTTCTTTTCTAGTTTCTGGTTGAGGTAAATGGACAAGTAAACATGTAGCAAATGTTGAAAATATCCTGAAAAGACAGGGCTAATTATCATCCCACCACACTGACATACCGTATGGAACTGATCTGCTCCACTGATACTGTATAGAACAAGTCCTTTAGATTGGACTGAGAATTAAGCCCAAGGGCCTGCCGTGGACTCTAAATATATACTTAAACTTGCAGGTCTGTAATGCAAGCAAATTGCATTACAGTTGTAATTACAGTGCTTAGATGAACTAAGCACTTCATAAACATTACTGTAAAATAATGTTTTATGATTAAATGATCCAGTTCTGGATGATATTCACATGAAAAAGTAGGATTGACCTCAGCCTAGCTGATAGACGGGAGCTTCTCCATAGAGCAAGCAAGCAACTCCTCCTCCCACCTTTCCCCCAAGATTTTTATTGCATTTCTTTGAAGTTGATGGTTTTGACTAACTTCAAACAAGTTCTTCGTAACCTCAGTTTTATTTTGAAACTCCAGATTCCGCCAGTTAGTTGCTAAACCACGAGGGACTCCTCTGTCTTGGAGCAAGACTGTGAGTGATACAGCTGACACAACTGCCACATACAACACAAGGGTAGCCACAATGAACAGCTTATGCAATGTGTTCAAAACATGGCATGCACTGCCACTAGTTACGTGCAGAATTAAGAACTGCTACATTCATTTCAGCTTGTGAGGGTCAAACTGGACAGGCACAAGGCACTGGTGTATGGAAAATAGCTGAGAAGACACTTTCATTCGTGCTGGTGGAGAAAAAAAAAAAGGGGGGGCTTTTAATAGCACAATTTTCTTTTTCATAGAAATAAATAGCAGCAAATAAAAAGGGTCTTTATATTGCCTAGTATTCACAGCTGACACAGAATAGATATTGCCTTTGCAAGTGCTGGCTACAATTGGTGGTGACTCCCCTGGGAAGCAACTCCTCTGGGGTAGGCTGTGGAGAGAAGTGTGAATCAGTCTTGCACACTCTTCCTTAAGGAGAGCAGGATCCTCTTCCATTGCAATAACTCTTGCAAACAGTGAAGGAGCAAAGGAAAATAACTGGTCCTTTTCCAGCTCTGATGCAGGGAGTCAGCAAAGGAAACATGCTTGCCTGGCTCATAAAATATTGCCCTTGTTATTTTGAAAGGTACAATTGGTTTAGATTTTACAATGATGTTTGACTGGTCAGGATGCTGTTTCATCTTTTCCTGTTGGGTATGTGAGTCAGTTCAAATTAAATTCTCACTGTCTTTATCACTGTGAAGCTGCTGCAGAAAGTTCAGGGTATATCCTTAAGAGAAAAGAAACTGCTGATGTTATATTTAAGTAGAAGTTTAAACTGGAGAGAACTTGAACATGTCTTTAGAACATTTCATACAGCTTTATCTAAAAATACCCAAAGTTTTCATAGTGTCAGTATGCAAAGATCTAGACAAAATCTGGTTGCAAAAACCTTAACATATGGATTATGTAATGTTGATATTTATTGATTTGGTACTCTGGTCTGGTTTTCTATACCTACTGGGAACCACAGATGAGACCATAAGCCAAGACACCCATTCTGCTCATTCAGAGCTATTCCAAAATCAGTCTGAGTGCTGTTGGTCATTTTTCCCTTCACACCGAGCCTCTCTGCTTCCTGAAGTTGCCAACCATCTGCTGAAGAATAAAGCTGTCTCTTAGCAGAGTTTGCTCTCCAGTTTTCCCCATGCAAGGCAGGTTGCCCTCTGAGTTTCAGAGCAGAGCTCACAGCTTCCACAGCACATCCCAGCCAGGGAACAATAATTCCACATCAGGAATCCAGCTGCTCTCCCAAATGACATTGCACTGTATTACCACTAAGCCACAGGGCTGCTCAAAACACCCACTATCAGCCAACTCCATTCCCTTGCCAGAGATCAGAAAACAGGAACACTCTCAGCCTTCTCTACTCAGTGCTTCCAACAGTTCACCCGCCCCATTATGCTGGGGTCTGTCCACATCTGTTTTGCAATACTCCTCTCACTGGCTTAATTGTACATGCTTACCGATATCCTAGACAAACCACAAGGAACCACTTGTATAAAGCTAGCTAATGAAGAAAGGAGAAGAGAAGTTCAAAGAAATATCCGCATTTTAACAAAAATAAATGTAAAATCATCTTTAGTTCTGCATCGCAGAAATAAATGCAATGTCTCTCTTTGCAGATGTTGCTAATTACACACACAAGTATACTTATTAGATTTTTTTCTTAAAAAAATCTGCAGTCTTCATTCTAAATCTCAGACTTTGCCCTTAGCAGTGGGGTTTTCTTCTTTTCTTTTTTTTTTTGAGAAAAGGAAGGATGTCAGTGAGAGCCGGGTTTTGGTGAGACCCAGGACAAACATACCGCCCCTTTAATAATCCATTAATTCTCTAATAATATCCTTTAGGGAGTCTGGCTACTTCCACTGATTGTTTTACTACTTATTCTAAACAATGCACTTACCCATTTAACAAATAATGTTAAACTTTAGAAGTCATCACTTGCAGGATGTTGACTTCGTTGCTCATCTAAGATGAGGGACAATGCTGCTCTGTGTTGGAAAAGTCCAGTGAGGAGAAATACTTTCCTACAGCTCTTTCTTGTGCAGTGCTGCAGAAATGCCCCAAGGATTTTCCAAAGCCTTCCTGACAGCAAGCCACTAGAGACAGCTCTTAGGATTCAGTCCATAGCTGAGCACAATAAATAACAATAGCATTTATGCCCATAATGATCTTGGTTTCTCTGCAGGAGGCACGTTGTGGATACTTGACCACTCTTCACTAGGGCAGTGCTGATCACAACTATTGGAAAGGATCAGCCAGGTGTTAATAGATGTCAGAACTATTGGGACAAAGGAGCGATAGAGAAATGGATATTAAAAAGATAGCTGGAGATCCTTCAGCTACTGGAAAGGCAGGTTGAAAAAAAAAAAAGAAAAGAAGAAAAAAAAGAAAAAAAGCATCAGTTTCCTTTTAAATTGTGCTATTTGTAAAAGAGCAAAGGCAGCTTAAAGTAAATGGAAGGTTAACATATGAGCCAGAAAAAAGCACTGCACTGACAGTATATCACTGGCTAGTAGGATCCATCATGGCACTAGGTCAGTAAGCTGTGGTAGCTTCCTTCATAGATACTAAACCTGTTGTCTGTTCTTGCACATGGTAAAGCTGACATGTGGTAAAAGCAACAATTTCTATCTGCAGATCCCTCTTCCTGACATACATATGGTTTGCCACGTGCAAGGCAGCATACATCTCTCCTGCAAGTCTTAATACAACTAAAACCAGAGACCAGACTATTTTAGTCAAGATTTTTTTAAATTGGACTGTACGTTAACAAAAGTACAACCAGTGAGACACACCAAAATGATGTCATTCAACCGAATTGACGTTGGTTGGTCTTATTTAAATTCCGGACTATCCCAAATAATAAAATCATAAATCATAGAATCATTTAGATTGGAAAAGACCTTTAAGATCATGGAGTCCAACCATTAACTCAGCACTACTAAGTCCACCACTAAACCATACCCCTAAGTACCACATCTACACTTCTTTTAAATACTCACAGGAATGGTGACTCCACCACTGCCCAGAGCAGCCTGTTCCAATGCTTGACAACACCCTCTGTAAAGAAATTCTTCCTAATACCCAATCTAAATCTCCCCTGGTGCAGCTTGAGGCCATTACTTCTTGTCCTAGCAGGTGTTACTTGGGGGAAGAGACCAACACCCACTTCATTCCATCCTTCTTTCCGGTAATTGTAGAGAGCAAAAGGCCCCCCTGAGCCTTCTCCAGACTAAACACCCCCTGGTCTCTCAGCCATTCCTCATCATACTTATTCTCCAGACCCTTCACCAGCCTTGTTGCCCTTTTCTGGACCCACTCCAGCACCTGAATGTCTTCCTTGCAGCGAGGGGCAGAAAACTGAGCACAATATCTGAGGTGTGTCCTCACTAGTGCCAAGTACAGGGGAATGATCACTGCCCTATTCTTGATACAATCCCACATTATTGATATATTGCCACACTATTCTTGATACAGTCACACAGGGTAGCTGCGTCCTATATCCAGTGCTCTTACCAGCAGCACAGAGGTCAAAGAGGAAGCCTGGGTCACAGCCAAGGTAAGCAGTGACATTGCATCTCACTTGGCATGAGGGTGCCAACTGCAGCCAAAGCACACGGGCTCTGCTGGGGGACCCTCTCCTGGCAGGCTTTTTCAGCAGAGCCTGCAGCAGGGGAACTGCAGATGTTTACCCATCTGAGCCAGCTATTGTCTCATGCCTCAAGTTCCTGCAGGCTGGTAATTAAGGCAGATATCTGGAAATCCACAGCACAGTTAGCAGCTTCTGGTCATGGTGGTGATTGGATTAGGGGAGAGAGCCCTGTCTGGAAGGATACAGCACTGGCCGCTCTGGGGATTTAAACTGAGCCCCCAGCCAAAGGAAAATGCGTGTGGTGGCTGTGGTTTTCTTTCCGGTAACATTATCTTACAGTTTATGTCCTAAGACAAAAATTGGCATAGCTGGCAATACTGGAAGCAAGACCCAGAGCTGATTTAGCATGAAGCCTGAACTTTATCTCACCCTCTGAAGTCATAGAACCATAGAATAGTTAGGGTTGGAAACCCCCCAGGTTTTCCTCCTCAGTGTCAAGGTGAAGGGACAGATAAATGCAGTAATGCTTCTCCTCCTGCATTTTCTTCTTGTTTCATGTGAATTTCAGAACTCCTGGAATCTAGATATTTTTAAATAAATCTACTAATTCTCCCATGGGAATAATTATACATTTTAAACGCATCTCCAGAAAAGAGAATCTCATACCTTAGAAAGTCAGATACAGAATTTTTCTTCTTGGAATTTAATTAAACAGATAAAATGAGTTGGACAGAAGTAATTTTTTTTTTAAGGTGAAATTTATGACTTGAAAGTAATACTTTGGATTAGAGTCTTTTGTGCCAATATAAATGATAAAGGAATTAACAAATATTCTGTTGGACAAAAATATGGCAGAGAGGTAAAAAAAAGCTGTCATACTATAACATAAATCAGATTTTCTCTTATTTTAATTCAGCAGGCTTCACTTTTCTTTAAGCGATAACTATTAGCTAACAGACCCCCTTGTTCATTGGAAGAATCATTCAAATGTCATTTGATACTGGATACGTCTAACTATGCTGAAGCTGTATACAATCTAAAATGTACCGAGTTAACTGTACTCATTTTTTACATGATTAATCCATTCAAATTCTTTTAGCAGAGCAAATGGTATAGGAGTAATTATTTTGCAAATGTCTACTTGATAAAGTGTATTTTAAATGCATCTTAACAATATGAGCAGAAATTTCCAAACGCCACTAATATCCTATTCTCAAAAGCAAGCTGCATGCGTAGCATACATCACTCATTAAAAAAACCCCACAGAATTTCAGTCTTTATATTGTTTAAAGGCATTTGAAACCATTTTCCTAATTGCCACTTCAAAATCCTCCACTAGCCAATCAAAGAAATTCAGAAACTTCAACCCATGACCTTTTTGTGCTGCATGGTGTTTTGGAGGAAAAAAAAATTTGCTCTGTACTTCAGGCTGCAAAAGACACACTCAGTTCTGTGCATTAAAAAGCAGCTCAGCAGGAAAAATTACCTATTGAATCAGAAAGATTCTCCTCTGATTAAGGCTGAAGGAGTGTTTCTGCATGATGTGAGGATGCGTTACTAACACCTCTCAGACACAGTGAAAGATTTGTGGCTACTCTTCTGAGCAAAGGGGATTTAGGAGAGGATTGGATTTAAGACCAAGAAGAATGGAAAAGTTTGGGTTAGTAAAGATGGGGCCATCAAGGTATGTTTAGAGTTGCTACAGCCAGTTGACTGCACATAATTGCAGCACTCGTAAGACATTTTAGGCTGAAAAATGAATATCAGAGAGAGCATAGTTCTTGTAGAGAGTTTGGGCTGATAAAAAGCTACTGACCTGCAATCCCTGCAGCTGGACAAACACAACTTATTTTTGGGTGGACGGAGAGTTGTTTGCAGATTCCCTTACCATAGTCCCAGGTAAGGAGGGGATACCAGTTTACAAACCCAGCATTGCTGCAGAACCTGGAAAAGTTGCCAAGCTCTGCTCGGAGTAGTGATTAACAGTGACACTAATTCACCGTCCTCTGAATACAGTAGTTTTAGGGAGACTTCAGTGTTAAAGGATATCATTTGCCTGATTAACTTGATTTCTTGCTCAGCCTACAAAAAGCTGCTGAGGACCAGAGCAATGTAGCTGTATGTACTTCTGGATTTGATGAGTGTCATTGCTTTTATCTTAGGAATGGAGTCAGCGCTGCTTTTCAATACGGACCAAAATCCTAACAGAATCTATGAGCTAACTTCAAGTATATTGGAAATCGCCTACCAATGCCTCATCTGTGATGCCTGAAAGAAACAACAGTCTCATCCTGAGCTTCAGCCTGGAAGATTAAATACAAGGGCTAGTTGCTATGAGCAGCAACAAATACGTTGCACACCGTTTGTAACCTGGAACACTTCTTCATATTTACATCTTCACTTGGCAGGGGTTTCCCATGGAATCCTGTCACTGAACTTCCCTCAGATGAAATGGGCAATAGAGCACAAGGTAACAACTTGGACAAGCAGAGCCCTCAAGTTTTGTTACGTGGCTTAGTGAAAGGAAAGGGCTTTTTGTTACGCTTAGGGTCAGTGTTTGCATCCTACTGTCGAAACCAAAAATCTGACCTCGCTGATCTGATCAGACCAAAAGGCTGCAGTCTTGCCTGCCCATGCCAGCTTGAACACTAACATTAACACTAATCCTGAAACAAAAGCTACACCTACATTAGTAACCCCTCTCAAACTTTGAACTAAGCACAGCTCAGTGGCTCTTGGGCATGTTAAAAGACACGTTGATAACACCTAGATTGATGTGCAGCAACACTGATTCAGTGATACACATTACCTGATCCTTCATCTTGCCCCTTATTAACCCCTTCTGTACATGACTTCTTTACACTTACCAGCAACTCCTGCCACGCCAAAAGCTAAGTATGGCTTACTAGCTCCCATTTAAAACACATTAAAATTAGTCTAATATTCCCTTTTAAATTCTGCAGTAAAGTGGGAGTCACTATTTAGCATCAATTTATCAGACTGTTCTATATTCTTAAAATTGGTAATGAATTTTGAAAAGGTACCGTTTGATGCCAAAGAATTAGTGTTAATCCATCCCCTACTATCTCAAAGGTACTTGTTCAAGATTGAGAACATGCATTACCCCAGCAGGCTGAAAGAACACTGAATGTGATGGACAGATTTGGACTCAAAGAAGATAGTGCAACGAAGATTAAAAAGTATTAATCAGCTGCCCTTCCAAGTGTTTCAGAGAAATTATGACTGAACTTTAGAGAGAACACTGTCATGTGGAAATATCATTAAAATGAGAAAGACTAATTAAGTGGGTGGAAGCATCCTTCTTTCTTTATTCTTTGATGAAAATGCTTAAATCTGAAAAAAGAGAATCTATCAAAAGACAAAGCCCAAACTCCTGCAGTTCTATGATGTCAAGCATGGATAATTTTGAAGGCAATATAGTTTGTTCTACAGTTGGAACTTTGGCCCTTAGTCTGAGTCTGTGAGCTGGAGTTTGCAATAAACTGGCTTGTTATGACTCACTATTTAATCATAGAATCATAGAACCATAGAATGGTTTGCGTTGGAGAGGACCTTAAGGTCATCTAGTTCCAACACCTCTGCCATGGGTAGGGATATGTCACACTAGACCATATCACCCAAGGCTCTGTCCTGCCTGGCCTTGAACACTGCCAGGGATGGAGCATCTACCACTTATTTGGGCAACCTGCTGCAGTGCCTCTCCACAAAGGCAAAGAACTTCTTCCTTATATCTAACCTGAACTTCCCCTGTTTAAGTTCAAGCCTCATTACCCCTTGTCCTGTTGCTACAGTCCCTGATGAAGAGACCCTCTCTGGCATCCTTGTAGGCCCTCTTCAGATATTTGAAGGCTGCTATGAGGTCTCCATGCAGCCTTCTTCAATGTATTCATAAAAATGCTTAAAAACCCCAACTTTATTCTGTCCACTTAGCAACAATTTTTCAGGATACATATCTTGACTGAAGTCTATGTATCTTGAGTTCGAGAGACTGGCAAAGTTCCGAGTGAATTCACAAACTCCCCTAGACCCTCATAGGCTGAAGTAATTCATGTGATGAGGAGAGAGGCAGCATATCTCACCAGAAACTATTTTATTTGGTCTGTCATTGTGGAGTAAAATCCATTCTGCACTTCCTTCCAGATTCTTCACGTTTATCAAGTGGAAAACAAACCGGTATATTCAACCAAAATATTTCCTACACCAAGCTGGAGCTCCCAGCTGACAGAGAACCACTGTACTTGGTTCCCATTCAGCTACTCCATAGCATATCTGACAATTTGTACAGGGTTATTTGGAGTTGTGTTGTTGCAAAAAGAAATTTGCATAGATTAGAGTAGTGATATATGTATAAAGAGCTAAATCTCTTAGATTTTAAGCTTTCATTTCCCCAGTGTCCAGGTCAGCCTGATACACTATAGTAATGAAGAAAAAAGACCTTTTATTACTTAAATACAATGTTAACATTGAAAAGCAGAGGGAAGAACAGGCATTACACATAAAGATGAAAAGATATTGGAAATCTCACTGACTTCTTATATGCTCTTTATAATCTAGAAACATGGCATCATGGTCTAGCTAACAGCAGCTGAGTGCCAAGACAGACCATGTGTGTTCTTTCCCCTATCAGTTTAACAGAATCGGTTTAATAAAAGCAGAGGATCAAAGAACTTCAGTTGAGACAAAAAAGAACCAAGAAACACTCACTGGCAGCCAAGTCACACAGATCCATTACACAAAATATATAAGCAACTAAAAATGAGAGGAAAAATGTTTGCACTAACCTAACAACAGTCAGTTTAGAAAGGCTTAATTGATGAGTTTATTATGGTTTATTGTGCAAGCAATAATTCATAGTAAAACTCTTTGATTTGCAAAATTAAGTTTGAAATAAAAGTATAAATGTTAAGTAGCTTTAAGAGTAAATTAATTTGTACTAAAATAAAAATGGTAATTATTTTAATTTAGTATTATCTCAATATTATCTTAATTTACTAAACAGTCCAAATTCCTATAAGTTGACACTGTAGATACAGAAGTTTGCAGCTGTTAGGCCATCAACTTGCTGCTTACTTTGTTGGAGACTATACCATAAAAATTAGTAACAGGTCACTACATGATGTATCTTTTTTTCTCTTCATTAAAAAAAAGCTGCAAGGAAGAAAAGTTAAATAAAGGTTGAATCCTTGAGACAGAAGATTCATAACAGGCATTGCAACAATACCTCCTTGGATGTGATATCAGCTATCAATTCTAGTGAGTCCATGCAAAGCATCTGTGAAGGACATGACACTCAGCCTGTGGTTTCAAGCAATTGAACTAAACGCAAGTTTGTCCCATATGCATCAACCCTGTGTTCTCAAAATAGCATATTGTCATGGGTTCAGCAGTAGCAGTCATTTTTCTCCTTCTTAGTAGCTGGTGCAGCACTGCGTTTTTGATTTTGGGCCTGGGAACAGCACTGATAACAGCAGTGTTTTCAGTTACTGCT
>JARCZZ010022121.1:0-13107 GCA_030323915.1 Brotogeris chrysoptera
CCCGTGTCTGGCAGTGTTCAAGGCCAGGTTGGACACAGGGGCTTGGAGCACCCTGCTCCAGTGGAAGGTGTCCCTGCTCCTGGCAGGGGTTGGAGCTGAATGGGCTTTAAGTTCCCTTCCAACCCAAACGAGTCCACGATCCTATGAAATGACAGCAGCCCCATGCTCTTGCCATACCAAAATTCCCCCAAAATCAGTTTCTAAAGGAACCCACTCCCCGCACCGCCGCTATTGAGCAGAGGGGCTTTTACTGAGGGCAACAGCAAAGGATAACTTGGAGTGAATTAGCACAAAATCATTGGTAAGCTCTCCAAGTTCCTTCAACTCCAGCAGACCTTTCCCATCCTTTGAGGTGTCGAAGTCTGAATAAGCCCTGGATGAGCTCCAGGACCACAGGGTATACGTGAGAGTTTTTCCATATAAATATCTAATTGACACGGGTAGGGATGCCTGCAGGAACAGGCACACACGCAGTGCTGCAGCATTAATAGCACGCCCCGCATCGATACGCTGCTGAACAGCATTGCTCGTCCCGAGCTCCTGTTTTCCCTGACCTTTGTGTGGGGCTGCCAGCTGCTTATGATTTTGACAGATGCAAGCACATTTCTGGGAAGCCAAATCCATTCGGTGGCTAAAGATCAACAGGCTCTGCTCAGGCGTTAGGAAGATTGATTGGCTCAGGAGAATCCCATTTGCAGCCCCAACTGAGAATAGGTTTACCACGGAGAGGCGTTAATGACTTTGATAGCAACGATCTAAATATGTCAACCTGCAGCTCGTGTTGGTATTAAGGCACACTATATTTATACGTAACAGCTATTAACAGAATGCTAGTTAATGTGATTCGGTTTCCAAGTAAATCCTCAGCCCTTCCAAGTGGTGTAATGCAAGACTTTGATTTAATCCCCCCTTGGACCCACAGGGCTGCTGCCGTGCCCGGCCATTCCCTGGGATTAGCCGGATTGAGTTTTGCTGACGTTTCAAGTGGCACCCCTAGGTCAGGAGCACCCAAGGGATTGCACAGAGCAAGGCAGCAACACTGGGAGCTTCCCCCCGGCTCCTAAGAGATAGCTCAATGTGGATGGCCACAGCCTCACTGCCTGCTCTAGCAAACGGGTTCACATACACACATCCCAACCTAAAGGAGATGGGATGGGGATGACAGCACTGCTCCCTGCCCCACAGGGGGAATTAATGCTCTGGGATTTTCTGCTGCACACGTTCTCAGATGGACAGTATCCCAGAAAAGGCGAGCTACGGACCGCCTGCTCCATGGAGCCTCCACTGCTGCACACTGCGCTTTGCAGGGCGGGAATGCTGGATTCATCAGGCTGGGGAAAACCTTGGAGCTTCCCAGGGTTCTCTGAGCCAGTCCTGGCTGCCCAACAAACACCATGAGACGTAGGAGGATGTGAAATACCCTCACTCAGGACACACAACCCCACTTCTGCATCTGCTACCAGGGATAAACCTGGTTGTGGATACCAGGGATACCTGCCAAAGCAGGTACCCGAGCTGGTAGCAGCATCACTGGTGACGGGAAGCTGCATCTCTGCAGCTGCTGTTCCCTGTCAGGTGTAATTAAAATGGAGCTTTATCCCGGCAGGCTGGGCTCTGAGAGCATCTGGATCAGCCTGGAGTAATCCCTACAACACCCGCAGACCAGAGGCACAGCAATAGCTACAGGCACCGGTACCACCACCACCTACAGCCCCCAGCCCTGAGCCTCCTCCATCCCCAGTTCAGGCATCCAAACCAGTTGCATCTATGGATTATACTCAGTTTTACCTCCTAAAGCATGCAAGAAGAAGGAGTCTTGCAACCCGGCCTGCAGCATACCCTGAGAAGAGCCAAATGCTGGATCTTCGTTGCCACCACCTCCCTCTTGGTTGTCCCCTTCAGCAAGAGCTAAGAAGCAAGCGCAGAACGCAGGTGAAGACATTGCACAGTGAGACATCAGCAACCTGGGGCCACTGGGAAGGTTAATGGAGCAGGGCCACAAAAATAAGGGAGAACATGAAAACTGAGTAACCATGGAACTGGCAAAAAGGCTTTGCTGAGGCCAAAGTGCCGATTCCCCACAGACACTGCATCACCCTGCATCTTGGTGATGGTTTGGGCCAGCCCTGTGGCACCAATCCCCATCAGAGCCCGTCAGGACAGAGGAAAGATTAAAGCCATGGGAAGGGCTTGGAGGGGCCGCCCAGGAACAAGGTGAAAAGTGCTTGCTTTCACAAACGGCCCCAAGCTCCTCCTTCAGCTGGTTGGGAAATGATGGTGGAAACCGGGATTTGCTTCCGAAGCCTTTGGAGCAGTGCTCCTTTGTCCTGAACCTGGCGATTGATAGCGTTGGTTTTTGACACTGTACTAATGGAAGATGCCCTGGGACTGCGGGAAACCCATTTGCCAGATCAGGACCACTTGTTCTGCTGAAGTCTCTATTAGCAAACAGCTGAATCAGGGGAGGAAGGTGGAGGATGAGGAACGGGGCTGCCAGCTCCTCCGCAAGGGTTCAGATACCAAACTTATGTCTTCCTGCAGGACAGACCCTGCAATTCCATCACCTGCTGGGGGGGGGGATGATGCCACGGCTGCGGCTGCTGGAGCTCATACACCAGCATGTGTCTGCTTCTGGTAAGCATCAGCTAAATGAAAACCTGATCTTAGTACAGAGGAGCCCAGAAAGCGCTGAGGCACTTTAACAACCAGAAGTATTGGGGCAGCTCCAGCACTGCTCCTTGTAGCCAAAACCCCTTTAAGTCTTTACAAAGAGGCGGGGATGCGAGTCCAAGGCCACATGTGAGGTGCAGCACCGCACAGCCCCCCCGCTCCTGCTCCAGTAACACCATGGGATGGCTCAAGGGGACCAAGGGCTGCAATAGGAGAGGGATGGAAGCCAGGGCCTCAATCCATGGGGCGAAGGGCAGTGGGCTCTGACAGCTCTGCCGTGGGCAGCCTGGGGATGCTTCTCCTTAGATGACATGTTGAAGGGAAGATCTCTTCTGCTGCTGGAGACGGGGCCAATCCCTTGGCTGACACCCAGCGCCGGTTCAGTGAGTGCCAATAAGTGCACGTTTTGGCTCATTCCGCCCTGTTTTCACCCAAAGCAGTGCCAAGCCACTCCTCTGAGACAGGAACCTCAGAGCCTTTGCGGGCTGCGGGGGTTCAGCTGGGATGGGGGGGGTCACAGTGATGCCGGGTCAGGTCAGGGATATTTGTCATCACCACCACCATGCACGGGGATGCTGTCAGCATGGTTTGTGTGTGGGGCTCTTCCAAATAGAGCTGTAAAGTTGGAGGAGCACAAACCAGACCAAAAGCCACCTGGATGGGTGCTCAGGGTAATTAATCCCTCCAGGGTCATTACTGACACAGGATCCTCATGGGAAACCCACAGGCAATGCCCTGGGAGGGATACAGATGTGTTGCCCATGGGGAGGGGAGCATCCTGCTCCAGCCCTGATGCCATGCAGAGGGGGATGGCAGAGCTGCATCCCTCTGGGAAAAAGGCCCCTTTATTCTCCTTTCCCAACGGTGTCCTCCAGCATTTTCCCATTTTCCATCTCCCCTGGTTCTTGGGGTTCCCTTGCTGGTCCCCACCACAGCACAGGGCTGAGACCAGGCTTAAAGCACGGTCCCCACGTATCCCTGCTATCCCGCCCATCCCTGCAGCACATCCCAGCCTCCAACACATTCCAGCTGGAAGTCTGAGCCATAAATCTTGCAGGGGTCTGCTGGAGCTCACCGTGACCCCAGTGTGTGTCTGCTTCCTCCTACCACCGACACGACTACCGCTGCACACAACAGCCGCCGCACGCTGACAAGCTGCAGGAGGGGAGAAACATCTGGCTCTGCTCAATGCTCCAGCATGGAGATAGATATCTATAACATGCAATTCCCGTTCCAGCTGTGCTTTAACACTCACGTGCTCGGTGCCTCCCGGCCACACAGCCCTCCGGAAAATAAAGGAATAAAGTGTTTTCACGACAGCACAGCCCTGAAACTGCAGCCTGAGAGCAGCGCGAGGCATAGGGATGAGGAGCATAATCCTGCTCTCCCAATGGCTCTGTGCCTGCGGTTAATCAGTTTTCCACAGCTCAGGACAGGCTGCCCACGGGTTCAACGCAATGCGCCCAAGGCAGAGGGTTCACTAGGAAACCCCCATTAGTGCTGCAGAGGAGAGGGCCCCCCCCACCCCCCCCCAGGTCAGCTCCATGGGTTTACTTGGCTCTGCCCTTCCCAAGCTTCTCCACAGGGCTTTACACCCAGGGAAAATTAGTTCCAGAAAGCTGACATCTGGGATACATCCCTGGGATTAAAAAGAAAGAAAGGAAGAAAGGAGCCACGAGGAGGGAGCAGGCTGGCGGATCGGGGGGGGGGGGGGGCCCCCCCCCCCCCCCCCAGGAGCTTTCCAAAAGGGAAAACACCCTCCATTCCAGTAAATTAACTCAGCACCCTGCTCCCTTCCTGGATTTTCCATGATCCCCGCAAAGCCATTACCCACTCACCACGGCCTTTGAGGTCTGCACCCACCCCCCCGTAGTTCAGTAGGGAATTAAAGCGCTCCTTGAAAACAGCAAAATCCCCCCAAATCCCAAAGCAAAGCCCTCAGTAGGAGCCGCGAGGCCTCTCCACTCCAAGGGAGGCGATGCGCCCTTTGGGGATGCACATCAGGAGTCAATCTGCAAAGGCCGTGAAGTTTCACGTGTGTGGGACCAAGATCAAAGGCTGGAGCGTGTTCTGAAAGCCAAGGCTTTCATTTGGAGTTGGGAATGGTATCCCTGCTCCCATGCAAACCACCTGCAACCACTGAGGTCCCAGCCATGCCCCACCAAGCCCTGCCCATGCTGGGGTGCACCCGCATCCTGCCCTGAAAGGAGCTCCAAGAGCTCACCCTGAATCCATGACCCAAAGGAAATCACACAAGAACGTGTATCCCACCTACCCAATACGTATCCCGAGCTTCCCAGCTCCGAGGGACCCTGGCTGTGCCTCTCACCCTGGCATCGGGGCCGGCAGCAGCAGTAATTCCTTCCCACATCCCAAACCGCGGGCTGCAAGCTGATGGGGCCAATTTCCAGCCCCCCTTTTTCCTAATTGTCTCTGCTCTGTTTTCTAACCGGAGATGTCTTCATACAAATAATTATAGCCAAGTAACTGATTAATCATTCAAATGAAATTAAAATTAAGTGATTTAATACACTGAGATAAGGCACATGTGCGAGGGAAGAGTGATACTTATCTAAAATTGTCACTCAAAATGGATGAGCCTCAATTATTGGTGCGGGGAGAAAACAGAGGTATAAAGTTCAGAATCCAAATGATTGTGTAAACTGTTGACACACTCTGAACACTGTTATTTAAACGCCATTAAATAGATATTTAAATGAGAATGAGTAATTGCATCAATAATTCATTTGCAGCTTGAAAGGGAACTTTCACGCACTGTTAGATGTAGGCACAACACACTTGGGCTCTGAGGCTGTTTAATACTGCGGTGGAGGAAGAGCCTCTCAAATACTTTTGGGGCACAAGGAATTGTGTCACCTCCCGTATGTTCCCCAGCAAAACCAGGGGGGTTGCAGTGCCGGAGCTGTCACCTCAATAGGGTTATACGGGGGGCAGTTAGGATCATGGAATGGCTTGGGTTGACGGGAACTCGAAGCTCATCCATTTCCAACCACTAGAGCAGGTTGGTGGTACAACCCCCATCTACAAATTATGTCTTAATTTGGATCTTCTGGAAGAGCCAGACGCTCAGAAAAAGGCAGCCACCAGTGTTTCTGGTGTATTACGTTACAGGGGGAGGAAGTACAACAGAGCGAGCTCTGGATCTTTAAACGGCATGTGTGCTCATGGGGGTATGTGGCAAGAGGTAACCCAACGCGATGCAACGCAGCACCAGGCATTTAAGAGCTGTGCCAGGGAAAACAAAGATAGCAAGTGCATGACTTGGGTTGCTCCACGTCCAGCTCCAGGGGAGCATGAGCAGCCTTTGGTAATAAAGACAAACTCAACTGCACAACTGTTGTGGTGGTGGGGACCTTCCCGCATGGCTCATACCAGGGGAACCTGAAAGATGCTGCCGGCTTCTCCCATCAGCTCCCACTGCTGCAGGGGTGGCTGGAAGGGGGGGGGGGGGGGGCTCAGACAGGAGCCCTGTCAGGGTATCCCTCCAAAGCACTGGTGATCAGCATCTTCACCCCAGATCCCAGCCGGTGAGGGTGTTCTCCCCCATTTGTTTGCTGCTGCACCTCATCACCTCCAAGACAGCACCAGCCTGAATATGTTCCACACCTGATTTAAATGGGAAGGACAAAGTCTTGCCCAGCTTATAGAATCACAGAATCATGAAATGGTTTGGGTTTGAAGGGACCTTAAAAGCTCATCCAGCTCCAACCCCTGCCATGGGCAAGGACACCTTCCACTAGGGTAGGTTGCTCCAAGCCCTATCCAACCTGGCCTTGGACCACGCTGGTGGAGGGAACATGGATCCCTCCAACAAGCTGGAAGTGCAGGCAGCAGGGTGAGCTCCCTGCCTGCACAGGCAGCAAACACAACTCACCCCTGACTGAAGCATCGTCTCATAGCGTTTGCTGTCCAGGGGCAGGGGAGGCGGCTCCCGTTCTTATGAAATGATTGGGAAAGCATCGTCTGCTCTTCCCAATCCCACACCTCTCTTGAGCAACAGCTTCTCAGGTATGAAGACCAACAGGTCTCAGCACACCGGGCCACCTCTGCAGCCCCGATGTGGCCCCAGATGCTCAACAGGAAGGCAAAGAATGGGAACTGTTTCATTTCTGTGGACCTCCCGGATGCCTCAAAGGAAAAGCCACCCCTGAAGCTTAGCAGGGCTGAGGCACACAGGGTGCGAGTCCCTCTGTCCCACACCCGATGCTCAGACACTCATATGAACCATGGGAAGATGCTCAAGCCCTTCTATTGGGGCGGTTTTGGAGGCGGAGGGACTCTGTAGGGATCTCATCCCTCTCTGCCTGGCACAGCAGCTCCAAGAGCAGCAGCCCCGTCCCCTCCGCGCTCCGCAGCACAAGGCGGATATATTACTTAGCACTGCTGAGTTAAAAATATGATTGTCAGCCTCTGTAATTTTCCAGTGACAGCTCGAAAAGAAACAGCTGAGGCACAGAGCTCCAGCTCCACATGCCATCTATTTCTACTGTCAGCTCCAGAGAGATCTTAATTATAATGGCTTTTGGTGCTCATTCCTTCCTAATGCTGTAACAGGGAGATGATTGCAGCCATAAATGAGCGATCAGTCTATTCCCTGCTGGGTAGTAAAACTGGTTGTCAGGCTGGGGAGGGACGGCACGCAAGAAACTGCTCCCCAGCTACAGCTCACGTTGCTCACTCCAGATAAAATTGAATTTGGCTTACTCATAGCTGCGAGTTACAGGGCACAAGGTGGTAATTGCCCCAGGAATGGAGAGGGAGCAAGAGGTTTAATTGGCTGCAGAGCCTGGAAACAGCAAGGATCAATTCTGCGCTGGCTGTAAATAGGGATGAGGAGTCTCAGGCTTCACAGGCACCGGCTCCGCGTTGCTGCTTCCTCATTCCCCCCCCTTCCTCGGGGCTCAGGAGGAGAGCCTCAGCAGCTCAAACTTTCCGGCTTTGCCCAAATGAAGACAAATCACAGCCAGGGCAAAGATTTCCAACGGATGTCAAAGTTTGGGATCCTTCCGCCAGCCTGCAAATGAGGCAGCAGCGGAGGAGCAAAGCCCAGGGGACACATGGGACGTGTCAGCTCACTTGGTGGGTGAAGAATGGTCCCATCTGCACACCCTGGCACTGGAAAACGCAGGGAAAACCCCACTAAACACTATTCCCAAGTATATTAACTGTCCTCAAAAATAAACCACACTTTAAAAAGACATTTAAAAAGAGCTGTAACAATTCACTGGCCCAGACTGAAAGTCCATCTGTGGGATTCCCTATGCAGCAGCAGCTCAGGTTAGAATTGGTGAAAATAAAGCACACAAACCCCTCCAAAATGATCCCTTACCCCCTGCTTGCATCCTGCTCTGGAAACACCTCAGCAAGGCACAGAACTGAGGCTGCCATTTACCCAGCCACGCCACATCCTGCCCGCCAGGTCCTACTCCATTCGCTTTGCAAACTGAAAGCCATTTACTCCATACAGAAAATTACTAAGCGCGTGTTAACGCAGCAATTAGACCTGATGATATAGCATCCTCCATCCTCAGCCTCGCCAGGAAAGCCAGGCACCATTTTAGCCACAGTAACAGGAGACGAATCAGCTTGGAGGAGTGGGGAGCCAGGTTGGACGGGGTTTGGAGCAAGCTGCTTTAGTGCAAGGTGTCCCTCCGCGGGGCAAGGGGGTGGGACCGGATGAGCTTTGAGCTCCCTTCAACACAAACCATTCCACGGTTCTATGCCATCCCCTCAGCTCCATCCTCAGCAGCTGGATGCATCCCCTCAGCCAGGAGGAAAGGGGCTCAGATGTTCATCTCTGCTCCTACCTGCATCGCTCAGGTGATGCTATGAGGGATGGGGAGATGGTGCTGGGCTCCTTCGCCGGTCACAGCTGACTGAAGCAATTTTACAGCTGAAAGGAAAGCTGTGAAGACCTCTCACGGGTCACGGCCAGCAGAGCAAGCTGGCCACGCTGCTGCTATTTATGCTTCAGGGCTGCCGCAGATTTATATCTTGGTTATATATTGTTTGCAAAAAGAGGAAGGAAAAAGCACTTGTCCCCTTGTGAAGTTACAAAGTCAGGCGATGCTGACTCCAGCACTGACAGTCCCTGAGCTGCCCGTGCAGATTTAGACCCAACCCCAGCCAACCAAAAAGAAGATTCACTTCTCTGCTCTCTGTGCTATTTAAAGTACGATGGAGTACAAAGACACCGCGTTACGCACAGAAGAGTTACGCCTATACACAGCGAGGTAGCGCCCACTCCATAGAAATAAAGCAGATGCAAGTGCTCCCCAGTGCTCCCCAGTGACTGCAATTCCTATAGGAAATATCTTCTGGATGGGACAGTGCTTTCCAAGGTGCCCGGCCCCGGCAGTCACACAGGGATGAGCACAAGGTGCAAGCAGGGATGCAGCAGGCAAGGACAGACAAAGAGGAATATGGTCCCCTAAAGGCTTTTAGCACCAAGAGCAACCCTCCTCACCTGCCCCCATGCAGGTTTTGCCCAGCACAAGGGAAAGCAAATGCAGTATTTTCCAACCATCCACTGCCACGTTTCCAACAGCCCTTTGGGATGTGTCCGGCAATGGCTGGGGCTTTGCTGCGCCAAAAGAGCACTCAAACCCCTTGTGTTTCTGTTTCACTGGTCCTACAGTGCTTCATGGATCATCATTGGTTTCCTCATCTTCTCATAATGTATAAAACCGGCCTGTCACTGTACTTGGCTTCCCCTCAGGGTCAGCAAATGAAGGTATTTAATTAAACACAGCAATTTACCAGCTCTCAGCCCAATTCACAAGAACCTCACGCATCATTTGAGTGGGATTTTCATATCATTCACTCGGAAAAAGCACACAGACAACTTCAGCAGAACAAAATCCATTCTTTTGGCAAAGCACAAAACCCCTCTCGCTCCATTGCGAGCACATTACTGCCTCTCCATCACCTGCCTGGGGGTTATCTGATACACCCCAGGAAAGCCACGGAGCACGGATCCGGAGAAGGCAGCAGAAGGCTCAGTGCAGGCAGGGAACAAAGCATCAGTGTAACGCCATCAGCAAACACAGCATCCTCCCATCACAGTCCCAGCAGCAGGAACACCCCTACATCACTGCATTGCCCTCCATCACCCCACAAGGATAAAGATAACCTGCGTCACCACATGGAAATCTTTGGTACCCAAACTTGGGGTTTCCTCTTCTTTCCCCCAACAGCAGTGCCTGGCAGCACAGCCAACACAGAGTCACAGAGTGGCACGGGTCGGGAGGGACCTTAAAGCGCCTCCAGTTCCAACCCCCGCCATTAAAAAACCAAATAAAACCTTGGAATTTGCTTTAAAATCCAGCTTGGATCTTTAGGAAGAGTGAAAAAAACCCCAAACCCAGAACGTTCGGATGGTTTCTTTAGACTTTCCGTACTTCCCATGCTTTTCCTCAGGGAGAACCGGTCTCCCATACCTTGGTGAGCCCAGGGCTGCGGGTGCTCATCCCCAGCGCCGTGCTGTGCCACAACCCAGCTCAGACCCTTTAACAAGCACAGGATCCCTCGCTCGAGCAGCATCTCGAAGCAGAGATGGGAGCAGCAACACAAACACAACACATGCAAGCACTTAGAAGTCAATTAATAGCGGCGGAAGGCCCCTTGTTGAAGGCAGCAGAAGGAACGATGTTACATTTCCGGAATCATGGCTGAAATTTGCCATTGCGTGTCATCAGGAATCATTTAAAAGGGTTTTGATCTAAGTGCTCTGTCAGGGCTCTAATGAATTAACAGATGACAGATTGCCGTAATGAGAGCCGCGGCTTTAAAGACAAGGCGACATTGTTTTCCTGCTGCACTGCTCACATCAGTTGGGATGTTTAAAAATAATGGTGGCAGAAGATTAATACCTTACAAGTGCTGAGGCATTTCTCACAGGCAGCAGAGCAGAGCCTGGCTTTTGGGTGGGTTTTAGGGATGCGGAGGGGAGCAGGGACAACGCCGTAGACCCCAAAAGCGTCATTACATCCCGAACACTGAGATGTAGGGTGTAGATCATAGAATCATGGAATGGTTTGGGTTGGAAGGGACGTTAAAGCCCATCCAGCTCCAAGCCCTGCCACCGGCAGGGACACCTTCCACTGGAGCAGGGTGCTCCAAGCTCCTGCATCCAACATGCCAGGGATGGGGCAGCCACAGCTTCTCTGGGCACCCTGTGCCAGCGCCTCAGCATCCTCACAGGGAAGAACTTGCCCAAAGCCCCTCTCCAGGTTTCTTTAGGGAAAACATCATTCCTACCCTGCGTTCCCAAGAAGGGCGCCTTCACCCCAAACCCCAGCAGATCCTTAGGGACCGGCCCCCATGTCACAGGCAGAGCTGTATGGTTTCAGCACAGAGCCCAGCTTGGAGTGCCGGCTGCTGGCTCCTGGGATAAAAATAAGGGAAAAGGCAGTGACTGGAGCAGGCTCGTCCCTGGTTTGAGCCACATTCCCTGTACTCATTAGCTCGGTTGCTGGATCACATTCTTCTGCTGTGCAAAGGGACCACAAAGGCATATTCTACCCAATGTTAAGTAAACAAACTTTTGAAAACTGCCTTTTATTGATTCCATACGGCCATCTGGATCGAAGGAAAAGGCTCCCTCCCTCTTCCCCCTCCCTGCGAAACCATCCCAAGGTTAGGGACTGGCAGCAGCTCAGCATGGCTGAAAACCACCTAGTTTCCTCCACGGTTAACAACACAGGAAAACGTCGAACTCGGAGACAAATGTTGGAGGCTTCTTTGGTTCCCCATCTGGTAGCCAGCCTGTTCTGTGAAAACCCAGGATATACATATGCAAATATTTACAGCCTGCTTCCAAGATCTAAAGCATTTTTATGATGTAACCACAAAAAGAGGTTATTTAATGTTGACAATATGTAGCCGAGCAAAGCACCAGAACGCTGCATATGGTAATGTAGCTTAGGAAAATGAAGCTGCGGTGCCCTCGCGGAGTAATGAAAAGCAGATTTCACCTTGAAGACTGCTTGAGCTGTTTAGCTTGTAATGACTTAGGGGAAAAGAGAAATAAAACACACCCAAAGAAACGCTGGTGTGAAAATACAGCTCACCACAGAGCCACAGCAACCCGGGGTGCACGGCAGCATCACCAGCAGCTTCAGCGCGCCCTGCGCCGGGGACGGGCTGTGTCCCACTGCGGATACCTGCAGCCAGGCATGGATGGACCCTGCTGGGGATGCTGATGCCAACAGAGACCTGCCTGCCCCTGCTGCAGCCCCGCATGTGGCTCCCAGCATCACGGGCAGCCACAGGGACAACGTGCCCCTCTGTCTTTTAAGCCCAGTGTGGATGGGGCTTGGAGCAAGCTGCTCTAGTGGAAGGTGTCCCTGCTTGTGGCAAGGGTTGGGACTGGATGAGCTTTAAGGTCCCCTCCAACCCAACCCAGTCCATGAATCTACGAGAACAGCAGACAGGCAGTTCTGGATGAAGCATGCAGGAAGGATGGCACTCCACAGAGCTCAAGGGCAGCAGGACACCCATGGTGGGTACCACTCCATCACAGCAGTGCAGAGCCAGAATGAGTTGTGCATCCACCTTCCCCATTATCTCCCAGAGCTTGGGTACCACGCAGGTACCCACTTGGGTACCAGCCCAAGGGGGGGGCTCAACCTCTCCTCTTTGGGAAACCAGACACCGGTGTCCTGAGTGCCAAGGGCAACAGCAATGTTACATCCCTATCTCCAGCCAGTCAAGCGGTGGGGATGCATAGGGCAGCATCCCACCACCTGCACAAAAATGCATCACCCCCGTATCATCCGAGCCATGGAGAAGACTTTCAGAGTCAGCCCCACACCCCCAACGCTGCTTTTATGTAGCAAAGACTTACTGCTACTGCTAAAATTAATTATGGCCTCCTTCTGTAACGAGCACCTCTGTATATTACACGAGCGCTTTGCCTGTCATCAACAGCCTCAGAGAAAGATGTTTGAATTAACAAAATATTACTGTGATCTTCTCCCTGACAGGATGGAAGCAATAATATTTAGTGAGTAACCAAGTTTGCTTTAATAATTTAGTAGACTGCAAAAACCTTGATCATCCGCCTGACTCCAAGAACAAAATAGTGGAGCTTTGTGCACCCGAAGCCGAGATAAAAAAACGCAGGCAGAAGAAAGAGGTTGAAAATCGTATTTTTAAAGGCTAATTAAAACCACAGCCGCATGGAAAAGGCCACAAACCTGCTCCTTGAAGCAGGCAAAGCCGCAGGTTTCCCCGTCTCCCTGTTTGATCTGGGGGAGCAGAGCAGAAGGATGCTGGCGCGCTGGATCCCTGGCCTGGCTGCACACCAAGGGGTGAGTGAGACAGTCCCTTGACATTCGGGGACACCTTCCACTGGAGCAGGGTGCTCCAAGCCCCTGTGTCCAACCTGGCCTTGAACACTGCCAGGGATGGGGC
>JARCZZ010022127.1:0-14850 GCA_030323915.1 Brotogeris chrysoptera
AGCAGGTGATCCTTGAATATCAACCAACAGCCTTGGGCCCCCCTGCCCTCTAGGGCTATATCCCATGGAATCTTACTAAGCATGTTCCTGAAGAGGCCAAAATCTGCTCTCTTGAAGTCCCGGGCAGTGAGCTTGCTGCACACTCTTCTCGCTGTCCTGAGGATCTCAAATTCAACCATCTCATGATTGCTGCAACCAAGGCTGCCGTGGAGTGTCACATTTCCAACCACCCCTTCCCTATTGGTGAGGATGAGGTCAAGCATGGCACCTCTCTTTGTCGGCTCCTCTATTACTTGCAGAAGGAAGTTGTTTTCCACACAATTGAGGAACTTCCTGGATTGCTTGTGCCAGGCTGTACTATCCCTCCAACAGATACCAGGGTGGTTGAAGTCATCCATGAGAACAGGGCCTGCGAGTGCGAGGCTGTTCCCTGGTGGTGTTCAAGACCAGGTTGGACAGAGTCTTGGGTGACACGGTTTAGTGGGAGAAGTCCCTGCCCATGGCAGGGGGGTTGGAGCTAGATAATCTTAAGGTCCTTTCCAACACTAACCTATGATTCTATGATTCTATGCTGTAAGCAAAGGGCTTGTAACATGTTGCTGAAATTATATAAGGAAAATACAGAAAATAAAAGCATCAATTTAGCTAGTGACAATAATATGTTACATATTTTTCTTTTTTTTTTTTTTTTTTTTGATATAGCTATAATTTCTTCAAGAAAGTTAAAGAGCTTAGCAAGATTAACTCCTACATGCTCACAAGACCTGTTGTGTTCTGACTGCAGCAAAACAGAGTAATGAATGATTTCATCCTGAAGACTTCTGAGCTAGCTCCAGGCTTGCTGATGTGGTCCTTCAGCACAATGCACAGCTACAGCTAATACACAGCTATCATTTAATATTTGGTAACAAGGCAGCCATAGTACTTCAGTTCTGCACCCAGGCTATAGGTCAGACCTGTAAACCAGCTTGATTAACTCAGTTACTGCATGGCATTAAAGTCAGCTAGTTACCAGTAGGGAGTTGAGTTACAAATCTTTCCCATGACACAGTATGGAAATATTTAAATTATTTTGTCTTCAGGTTTAAATCAGTGAGAAAATGACCTGTCAAACCTTGGATGAAAACAAAACTGTCAAATTCTGCAGTAAGAGTATTAAAACATCTCTCATAAGATCATTCTATTCATTATTTGGGTGATATGGTCTAGAGTGAGGCGTCCCTGCCCACAGCTGGGGGGTTGAAATTAGAAGATCGTAAGGTCCTTTCCAACCCAAACTATTCTATGATTCTATGATTTCATCTCGAAATATGTTTTCTCTGTTCTCACTGGGAACTGCAAAGCAATATGATAATACTAGTTCAGCTTGTGTGTATCAAAAGATTGGTAGAACTACTGAAAATAAAACGAATCAAAGCCTAATCTTATTTCTGGTCTAAAACTAACATATAAATTCTGAAAAAAAAATTAAGATATTAAAGACTGACTAAAGCATTAGAAGTATAATGAAACAGGTTTAGCTATTTTTATTATGAGGACATATGAGAGTTTTAATAAAATAAGATTCCAGTGTGCTTTAAATATTGTAAATTCCTATTTCCAGAATTACTAAGAAAAAAAAAAATAAAAATTTAGCCCTCCTCCCCACAATATTGTTCAGCTAAATTGGTTGTGAAAATATATTCATCATTTACTGTTACAGGACAATATTATGTAAATATCCAGCTCTCAGTTGTTCCTGCTGCACTTTACGTTCACCCACCTTAGGTGCACAACTTGAGAATCTGCAACAGGAATGACTTTTTTTTTTTTCTCTTTTTTTAACTTTGGGTTTATTCCTTGTAGCTATGGAAACTTGTACATTTTTCTCTGAAATTCATTTAAAAATAGAACATCCATAGATTCCCATAGCAGCTCTAAGGTCAATAGAGTTGCCTTAATATTTTTTCTATTTCCAAATGCTATTCAGTATAACATCCGTCTATGAAGCAACCTTTTTAGATTTCTAGCAAGTTGAAATCTCATATAAGGCTAATTCTTGATTTTATATTTTTATAGAGGTTATATAGTGGACTCAACTTTAACTGGATGCCAATTGTCCAGACAATCCTGACAATGGCTGATTTTCCAGGCTAAATACATTTTTTGCGTGGCATATAAAGCCAAACAGAACATGTTTTTATTTCACTATTTGTGGTCACTCATGACAGATTCCTATAATCCCCTAATAGTTTTCTCCATCCTCTTACAACCATAATTTTTTAAGTGCTGCACATGTGCATAAGATGTTGAAAGCACATTAAAGGCTATACTTGCTGAAGGACCTGCTCAGTTTCTCTTTGTGACAAGTTCCAGGGAACTGTCACCCTGAACCACATCTGACTCTGTATCATTTAAAGCAGCAATAATTTTGTATTGAATTTAAATTGAAGAGGAACAAAACTCATATCTGTTGCAGGGACTGGATTTATCACGAGACAGCAATATAAAACTGAGAGGAGGCAGAGCTGAACTGAGAGTTCAGACATGGGACATGAAGCAACAAGAACTTGAATTTCCAAGTGGGATTAGCTTTAGTAATGCTGCTGATTAATAGGTACATGTTCTCTGGTGAATTTGTCTGTCCAGATTTAGGAATTTCTTGCACATGGTATAAGGGTCCTAGGAATACAACTCATAGCAGGCACTAGGAGAGTAAAAAGTCACCCAAGCTAGTGAAGAAAAAGAAAAGGCTGCTGAATAGCAGTATTGCTAAGGTAGTCAGAAAGAAATTACCTTCTGCAATATGGGAGAATTTGGATTTTGACTATTAATCCTAGCTTCTAATGGCCTTTCCCTGAGCAAACAGGCAGAAACAATGTTTCTCTCTCGCAGCAGTGAAAAGATTCAGATTCCTACTTACCCTGTGTGCCTGATTTGGAAACGGAATTAGAAAGATCTCCCACCTCCCCAGAAAATGAACTAGAAGTGAATTATTAAGAAATAATGTAACCTCCCTTCTTGTGGCAATAGGACATCTGAAACCTGATTTGATGGTTGGCATATAAGGATGACTACGAGATTAGTCCCAACAGACAAGCCAAGTAGCAGAATGCCTAATTTGAGAATCTGCCATGCTTACATTCACAGCTGCTAGGCATCTTCAGGATATGCACAGGATATCATTATCCAGCATCAGAAATCTGGGCACCAAGAAGAATTTATTGGTGGAGTATTTCGATGCTGAGATAGTTTCAGTGCCTTTCAGGTTAAGTAGTAGCTAAGCAGGGCTTTCTGAGGGTCTCACAGCTGGATTTGGAGAACTAAAGTGACAGTCTAAATTTAGACAGCTAAAGTGCTATCTAAATTCCTTTGCAATGCTATGTGGGAGATGTAGGGGGCTAATCTTCTACTGGGGGAGGAAAGCTATTTTCAAAGGCTTGGACCTAAGAAAGTATGCGCCAGTACTGAGACACTGAGATTTCGGTACTTGCTTATGCACCTTGTTGGCTTCGGACTATGCTGAGCTCATAAAGTGAAAAAATATGGGTTTGTACAGAAATACAGGGAATTTCTTGTACAGAAACACAGGGAAATGCTCACTGACAGTTCAAGGTCTCCTCTTTGCTGCTATGAATCTCCTGCATACTTAATGGAGTGCTCAGAACTAAAGTATTTGAACTTAGATACCTTAAGTAGGTGGTGTCTATGTAGCCTGAAATAAATCACCAATGGGAGATCTGGTTGCATTCAGTTTAGTTTCTGAGTTTCTATTCATCACTTTCTGCTTCCCAGTATCCCCCTCTTGTCCTTTAAAGGCATGTAGTAAACTAATATGTAATCTGCTACCTATATGAACCTTTCTTTTTGTATTGTCAGCACACAAGTTGACTTGAACTCCATACTTACTTGCTAAAATTTGCTTCGGATTTGTTCTACAAAAACCACCAAGAATTACAAATAATCCAGAAGTGTCTCATGTTTTTTCTGTGACTAAAATGCTATCCTTCTGAGAAAATCTGTATTAAATTTTCATCCTCAGAGAACATTTTGCTGAGTTTTCTACCAATTTCTCCTCTGATGTGGTGCAGGTTTTGTCAGCTCTTTGGATGCTATTTTGCAGAAGGAAGGACTTTTCTTCTTGCAAAAGGAAATTATAATTCTTTACACATGATTAAAGCAGACATAGGTAGATATGTAGTATATCTACATATATAGTATATATATGACATGTATAACTCACCTCAAAGGCCTGTTCAAACAAGGAGAGACATCTGTGGATTGTTTGCATACAGAAAGAATTGCTCAGAGGAGGTAGAGTCTGCCATACATATTTCTGGTTTCTAATTTTTGTTCCCAGATGTAGCATAAATGTGATTGCCTCTTAACAGCTTCTCATATGTGCATCAGCTTATGATATGTAATTGAAAAGCAGCTTTGCAGAAAACGACCTGGGGGTCCTGGTGGACACCATATTGAACACAAGCCTGCAGTGTGCCCTAGCAGCTAATGGTATCCTGGGCTGCATTTGGAGGGGTGTTGTCAGCAGTTGGAGGGAGGTGATCCCCTCTACTCAGCACTGGTGAGGCCACCTCTGGAGTATTGTGTTCATTGCTGGGCTCCCCAGTACAACAGAGAGAAGGATATACTGGAGAAAGTTCACGCACCAAATTCTGCATAGGCTGCACAGAGAAGTTGTGGAGTCTCCAACCTTGGAGACATTTGAAAGCCATCTGGACAAGGTCTTGGCAGCCAGCTCTAGGCGGCCATCCTTGAGCCATTCTGTAACTTTGTGATTCTGTGGTTTTGTGAGCTCATAGTACACAAACTTAATTTTCATGAAGTATAATGTTTGTTGTGATGGGCTTACCATGCACAGATAGGTCTTGTGTATATTTGAGTATCATAAATTGAATTCTTATTACAGGATTCTGCATGAACTTCTGAAATACAATACATAGTGACATTTTTATTCAGACTAAAAAGAAAAATGTTTTTAGTGTTTTATCAAGAATTATAAAGATTCTTGGAAAACTGGTTGAATGTTTAATTCCTATTCTAGTTGCAGTTTCACTATAATTTAGCCTTCCAAAAGCTTGTTTGACCTTCATATAGTTGATACAAGCATAACTTAGTGACTGCTTTTTTTTTTTTTTTTTTTTTTTTTAGATACATTTCAGGGATATTGCTAAATTTGACAAATAGAAGAGTCATAAGTGAGAATTTTGATAATCTTGGTGATGGGAACGCCCATCCTTTAGATCTGAAACAAATCTATTTACAAAGCAGCATGTAGATTAGAATGAGATAGCTTGGTTTTTTTTGTGTACATGGCATAAAAATACATTACACTGTACTTCATCATGTAAATATTAGCAAAACATTGTTATTTTATATACTGCTGGATCAAGTGATCAGTATTTCAGAGTGAAAGGTTAAGAATGGATGTGGACTGTTTTCTTGAAAATTCATGTAATTACTAGCCACGTGAAGGATAATTTGTTTTCTTTAAACAGTAACTCTTTTCTCCTTCCTCCTTTTTTTCTTTTTGTGTGTGTGTGTCTGTATCTCAGCAATATCTGTGCTACAACTCCTTGAAAATGTAGAGAAATATCAGAAACAGTATTCCTCTCCTTCACCCATGCTTTCAGTATCTGATGGTACTGTAGCAGCAATTTCCTCAATAGTGGTTCATTACCAGCACTTAACAACCCCTTCTAGCAATTAACTAATTACCTTGCCCTTGACTATGGTGAAAGGAAATGGCTATCAAGGGCATTGTTTGCTCAATTAACCAAAAGAAATAGACACATGCTTAGTAATAATTTTGGAAGGAAATCCCTCTAAAATGCAGTCATCTTATTCAATTTTTCACAGGAGCTGTGCAGCCTACATGAAAAATTAGAGAAATTAAGAAGCCATTTTTTTTTCCTCTCCAGACCAGTATCAGGACAAGAACATTCTTCTGTAAAATGCAAGTTCCTGGGCTCAGCCAAGGTTCATGGTATTCTCTGAGCTCAAACTAATGCAGCCATGAGGAGCTCTGGCCAGGATGGTCTCTAGTATCCTGTGAGCTGGATGTAGCCCAGGGGATGATTCCGCTTGGCCAGCTGCCTTTTCCTCAGAAGCTGCCAGGGCTTCCTCCACGTGGGTGGAGAGGTGGATGGGTGGATGGAGATGTATGCCTCCTATGGAGGGCCCAGCCACACCTCCATATGGCCCATGCATAAATAACAAGACAAAGCTGGTAACTCACCTCAGTAGAAAGACTGTGCTATATCTCTCAGTCACAATCCCTTTAGGCTTCAGCTACTCTAATCTATGTGAGATTTATAAAAAAAAAGAAACCATCAACCCACCAATTTATAAGCAGTCGCTGGCTAAAAGCTCTTCAATGAAAGACAGCATATCGTGAAATAATTTTCGAATAAATAGGTGACTTTTATTCAGAAACAGCTGGCAATTTATAATTTTTCATTGTCTTCAGAGTAAAAAATTATACTTCTTACAGCTCATAACGTTAAATCAGTTATCTAATAGGAACCATGAGTGATACAAACTTAATGACAGTCCTTACGTTTTTCCTCATCTTCTTAATGCTTCTCTGTTCTTTCTGTTGCACCTTCAGGACCTGAGCCACGTTTAAACACATGACCAAAATGCCACTGCAAGCTGGGTTTTCATTTTTTCATTTCCCTATAGATAATAATAACTGATTCTTTGGTAAATGCCTCACAACTCTCCAAAACTATTTTCTTTCCTTCCTTTTAGTGGGAATGGAAAAAACCAACAACTCCCTCTTCCCTGACCCCTCCAAATCCCAACCTTGAAATATGATTATTTTCTGGCTAGGAACAAAAACAAATTTTAGAAACCTGGAGATATGATTACTGCTGATATTTCGCTTTTCTTCAGAAATAATGAAACTGTGAATATGTTAGAAATTTAGAATGCTGGGACCTTGTATTGTAGTAACAATGAAGAAGCATCTAAGAAAGAAAGACATTTATTTTCTTCCTCAGAAAATAACATTTGCGGCCATTCTATGTAAAACTGTTTCTCCTCAGTGATCTCTCTCTAAACTCAGTTACACCCTTTATTTTCCTTACTATTCATGTAAACAAACCAACCCACCAGCGCACAACCTGCAGTTCTTAATTTCTTCATGTTTCCTATTGTTTTCTCTGACATCCCTTAGCCCTGAATGAACAGGATTTACTTCAACTTTTGCAGTGAGTAAGGCTCTTCGGAAATCTTCTTGCTGAAGAAAATGCAAGGCATAAAGCACATGAGGATGGAGATAGCTGGCAAGGTTGGTAAACCTTTTGACTGAACAGTAAGATCTTTGTCCTTGCCTAGTGATCCAACGACACTTTGATTTACTAGAAAACCTTCAATTAATTTTAATGAGTGATCAAGTCTTAAAAAAAATTTTGTAGAAAAAAATCTCGTAGAAAAAAATCTCCTACATAAAACTGCATATTTTAGTGTGCTTAAACCTGTAGTCAATGCTTATGCTGTGACTTAAATTTCTTAAATAAATTTCATATTTATTTCTCTTTATTATCTGTAGCTGAGATCAATTTATAAAACATTTCTACTGCCTACATAAGGACAGGAAGATACTTCATACTACTAAGAAAACCATAAAGACAATTCAATATCACTATTATTTCTTTCTTTCAGTGTTCTGATTTAACATGGATCTATATGCAATATCCCTAGCATAGCAACTGATAGCTATAGAGGCTGTTTGTCTACTGGCAGCAAAACTGTAAACCTGTTACTGTCATAACTGATATTACGTTGCTTCCAACCTAACAGGAAGATTATAATATTTTTAAGACAAATCTTCAGGAATTGCTAACGTATGGGTTATGTTGACCCAAAGAGCTACTTTAAATAACACAGTAAAGAATCAACAGATAATAGAAAAGAATCTGTACAGTATTTCAGAATCAACAAATCCCATGCCTGAAAAACCACTCCTGCTCTTGAGTTCAAATTAAGATGATGAAAAGCAGATGGAAATGAATGCCCATATACCTTAACATCCTGTGGGCTCACCATCCCATTGCTTTTTTTTTTTTTTCTAATTTATTCTTTGACAACATCTATCTATTCTTGAAACCTTGGAGAATTAAAGCAAGTTTAAGTGGCCAAAAAGTGTCTGGATTCCATGCTTTTGTCAGTCAGAAACCATGACTAATGAATGACAGTATGGAAAATATAGTCTACTATTCTACTGCTAGAGTGCCCAACACTTCTGCAGGCAAAGTACAATGTTAATGTGTTATCTGAAGGAGGGTAAAATTGCCCAGATGATTAACAATGCTATTAGTGAAAATTTTGGTTTTAAGAATTAGATTCCATTCGTGGATAAAACAGAAAATGTTTGTAGCAAAATTTACCATCTAGATGCTCTTCCTTGTGTTACCTCAAAGACCTTTTTAAAAATTCCTTTCAAATTAACAGATGTTGAAATAACAATGAAATAAAGAAGTATACAGTGCTGTACATTGTCTATGGTATAAGACGAACTAAGGCTTTGTAAGACAAATTCCTACATTTTCTGGCAAAACTCTCAAACTGCATACGCAGTTCTTAAACTTTGAAATTTCTACCAAAAAATTGTATGCATGCAATTACCAAAATTCAAAACAATGAAATAAATGTCACATGACAATGAAAAAAAAAAATTTATCTAAATGAATATAGTTATAAATTTAACTGAGAGCAGAGCAAATTTGTATAAAATTTGCATAAAAAAAGCCCTACTCAGAGAAACCAAACAGCTGCTTATTGATTGAGCTCTTGTACAATCAACAGCAAAGAAAAAATTCTCAGTCTATACCTTTCTCTGTAATGCTTTGTTGTCAGGAAAGACATTTATCTGCTCTTTCACCATACACTGAATAGGATCATGTTTCAGCTTAGTGTAAAGACAGACACAGTAGCTCATCATGCCTAAAGTAATAGGCCACTTTTACAGCAGATGGAGCCCAGTAAGTCAGAATAGCTTGAGAAAATGAACATGAAAGAAGTATTTTAGTATGAAAGATGAACAACACAGCACAGCAGCATCATTTTTATTCTTTCCAGTATATTGTCAGAAATTTTGCTCCTTATGGAAGAAAAAAAGCCCATTGTGATAATTGTTTCTGGCCTGCTGCAGTAGAACAGACATATGCCACTTAAAGATGTTCAGTAATATCACTGCAACAACCCTTCAAAAGGGAACATTGGTAATTAACATTTTAGGAATAGCTCTTTTCCATTCTAAGGCAAATAATTAATTTGCTTATTCATCTGCAGAGTGTGTTTTTTTTACCCTCCTGGTAGGTTGTCCTGAAACATGTGATGGAAATTTACAAAACCATTTTGGTGGTGGCCTACCTTTCTTTCTGCTGCAGTTAAGAGTGCCCTTGATTCTGGATATAGTTTTTTCCTTACCGTAGGCTTCTGTCTCTCTGGCATCATAATTAAATTTTTAATGTTTCTAAAAGATCTACTTTTTTACCAGTCATTAAAAAAATAAGCAAAACAGTCTGTGTACCATTTTTATTGCTATTTCCAATATCAGAAGCTGTAACCTCAAAAACATAACAGAGAAAATTATTAACTATAATTAGCTTTTTTTTTTAGTTTGGGGGTGTGGTTTTTTGTGGGTTTTTTTTTTGTTCTTTTTTGTTTTCTTAACTCAGCAGCATTGACCAGGATAACCCCTTCTTTTAAAGTTTCTATGAAACTGCATTTGTAAGGCTCTTGGAATGAGCAGAGGAAATGTCTATGCCATTTTGTAGGACATTTCAGAATGGGAACATCCAGGCTGCACAGAAAATGGTTGATTTTCACTATAGACAAAATAGGCATTAGCATTTCATAATAGCTCCAGGGCTGGTTTCAGCTGCATTATGTCACATAGGGATGTGAGAATTGCAAGGTGATTTGGGGTGGAAAGCACAGTATGTTTCCTAAAGTAGAAAGACACAAAATCTATCTTGATGCATCCTGATGACACTTACTTTTCAAAAGCATTCTGAAAATCAACATAACCCCTTAAAAGCCTTCACAAATCTTTAAGGCCTTGGCACAATACTCATGTCCATAGTACAGAAGATTACAAATTCCTACTCAAAGTATATATTTTTCAGTTCAAATCTGCAGCATGCTTGGTGCTCACCTCTGTATGTAGATGAAAAGCTTCCTTTGACACTCAGCACTCAGCAATGTGTCAGTTCCATGGCTGTGGCTTGGGGCTCTCAGATAGTCATGAGACAATCTGAGGGAGTAGTCAGAGGTTTGAAGTTAATAAAAAGTGACTGAGTTTATATCTAGGACAATGTTAACTAAGGTTAGGTCAGCAGGTTTAAATAAGAACACTATTTATGGAGTATGCTGGTTTTAAAGGGATTTTTTTTATAGAAAAACATAAGTTGATGCCTCATTGTGTCTCTCAACTTGTCCCTCAAGTCAAAGAGAAGTGTTGGAGAGGTCATTCAGAGTTACCACTTGACATCATATTTTTAGTTATTTAACTTGTCTTAGAAGAGATATTTTGTAAATGAAGTAGAAAACTAATCTAGATATCTAAAAAGTATTCAGTGTGAATGTTTTTGTATACAGTATTGCAGCATGAATGTTTTGTATGCAGCACTGCATACCGTACTCCTCCACACTAACTACCAGCTGTAAGTAAACACTTCTGGAGCAACTAATTGCAACATCAAGTGTGGAATACATTACACCTGGCCATAGCTTTCTGAAAGCTGTTAGCCTAAATCAATAGTAGGACACCCATTGTATCAGAATTAAGGTTGGTAAAAGGTAGCGGTGATTTTCCACTGACTACTAAGCAAAGTAGACACTAGCCTACTGTGTCCTGTTGAAGGTGGATGCAGTTAGTTTCTCCACAAATAGGCAACATTTATGGGAATCAGCCATCAAAAAGATTAAAACCTTATCCGTGACTATCTAATAGCTGGTCTGAACTTACTAGAGGAGTTAAGATAGTTACAAGAACACCCAATGGCAAATAACAATTGGAAGGAGTTGCTTTTCAGATGGATAAAAGGATCCTAGAAGAAAAAATAATGCCAGTTGTGAGCTTTGACTACCTACAACAAGTAAGTCCAACCAGTACCTTCTCTGCACTTTTAGAGCTTGTCCAGGAAGGTCACAGTATGGAGAATCCTGCTAAAATATATGCTATGCCTATGGTTTATACAAAGGTTTAACAATCTTTGTTAAAAAGAAAATATCTAATTTGCCAATCTGAAGGGTGAATTACTTCTTTAATGAAAAATATAAAGCATTGAGAAATAGCCCAGAGAATGGGAATGACCCAGTGAAGCAGAGCAGTTTAAAAATTCAAATCACGTTCTTATAAGCATCCTTCCTTGATGAGAAGAGGATTTTTCTTCTGTAATAATTTCCTATTGATGCATAAAAAACGGTACAAAGGTAGAGCTCTGTATAGGGTGGGTCCCACCTAGAGCCTGTTGATTACTCTATGTAACCTAACAGAAATACTTAGCAGACGATTCTGGGAAGCTAGAGATACGTTTTGAGCCCACATGTGTTGTTAAGTTTATCCAAATGCAGCAAAAGAATCAAGCTGGTGTCTCTTAATTTCAAGAGTCAGATGGTATATTAACACTTCACAAAACTACAGAGAAAGAATTCTGGGAAGAACCCAGATCAGCCAGTCTCTGCCTCTACCCTGGGCTAAGTTAACCATGATTAATTTACTTTTCTGACTGCCAGACCCTTCTAAAAGATGATCTTCTCAATGTACCAAGAGAAAATGCTGTAAGTCTATCAAGTCACCTGGAAATGCTAGTTTATCTCTGCTGTAGTTGCCAGGCAACCATCACAATCTTCCAGTTACTAAAAATTGTCTCACTGGAGTTGACCTTACTTTTATGCTATGGTTACCCCTACAGCCAACCCCAAAATAACAAAATTCTGTCAATCTGCCAGAAACAAAATTCTGTCATTTCATTGAAATTTTTGCAGCCCATTAGTCCGTAATACGAATTGCTGCCTTGAGGTGTCCCAAAGGGATGATCTGCTTAAGCAACTGACTTATTTCAGTTAGAAGTGAGGTTTTTCTTTTTCAGCACATGTGCATTTCTTTCTTTCCTTTTTTTTAGACAAATATTGCTGTTGATTCTGAGCATGTAGACCTGGGGACCTATTCTGCACCGCAGTCTCAACCAAAATCTCAGAGTATATAGGAATGCAACGTACTTTTAAGAATGTATTATATGACCTCTGTGGCCCTACAGCAACAAAACACATCAGTAATTACTGTGTGTCAGTGCCTATATACAGATCAGTATCAGTGTAGAATTGATAGTCAAAAAATTCCATGTCAGTTAAATCACATTAGCTTTTAATTTATTTTGCATTTATTGCTCAAATTGCAGAAGAGGCATGAAAAACAAACTGGTTTGCAAATGTGGCCAGATATCATTCCTACTTTACAACCAGGAGAGATGAAAAAGAGAGATTTTAAAGGTTTCTAAAGACAAATTATTCGGCCTTAATTCCAGTGGTACTTCAAGCTCCTGATTCAATGATATCTGAAATTCTTTGAGATGCCATCCAGAAAGAAACTGAATATTAACCAGGGAGCTACTAGGGTAATCCTTAGTTTACCTACTTTTTCCTAGCTTAAATGGATGTGTCGGGCTCAAACTACATTCTCTCTACTGGCAATGGAGAGAGTTTCCCAAAGAAGGTTCATCCCATTTGAATGGTGTATTTATGTCTTTATTGACAAGAGCTAGATGCAGTCACATGAGCAACTTGAAACAGCTACCTAACTTTTAGACAGCTGATCTTTAGTGAGATGAATTACTCAGTTATAGGTAATCAATGGAAAGTACTATGCAGATGAACTTTAAGGTCACATTGCAGTTATGTGTAAAAATGGTAGAACTACTCTGATCTCAGATTATCTAGCTCTGTGATTTATTTACTGTACACTACCCTTTCTGTAGATACTTTTGAAGAATCAGAGAGATTTTTTTCCTAACACTTTAATAAATATATTAGATTACTCACTATTCCTTTTCAGCTAGATTTCATTTATGTTCTGAAAGCTCATCTTAGCCTGTAAAGCAATATAATTGTGTTATAACAATATGACTTGTATTTAACCTACTTAAAAAATATAGCACAAGGTTGCCAAGTACAATTATAATATTGCTAAGAAAGTTATAAGGACTTCCAGCAAAGAGCACAGTAATTTAGGATCTCTCCTTGCAAAATTCTAATGTACCTTCTACGTCATTAAAAAAGAAACAAGTCTTAAAGAAGATATAAGCAAAATTTTCTTCTACTTTACAGCGTATTTGGGATTTATACAAGTAATATTTTATATTGAATGTAACTTTGCATGTGTTTTTCCAAGGTGGTGATATTCACACTACTGCCAGTGCAGTTGATAATGAAATTAATTGATGTATAATGCTAACTTTATTTGCTCACCCACTTTTAAAATATTAATGCAAAATAGTATCTTGAATGAAATTTGTATATGCTTTTTAAAAAATTCTTGCTGCTTATGTCCTTTTTCTATATCAAGTGGAAGAACTTTCAGTTGAAGTTTTCAGTGAATCAAGATTATTATAATAGTCTTACACACTGCGCTTATAAAATGCTGGTAGATATGGTACCCTGATAGGAAGATACTTCAGCTGTATTATTCTTAAACCTCAAGATCAGGACATACCTGTCAATGATATCTATGGTAGTGCAAGAAAGGAATTTCACAAATGCTTTGAGCCTGAGCAGTTGCCCAAAAATGATTTTGACTGTGCTTCATACTTCTTTTATCCCTATGTTTTTTATTCCTTAATACCAGAATAATTGTTTGTGGAGCTGCATAGTGAATATTTGAAGCAAATACAGATTGCAATAACCAATTAGCTATGCCTTATACTGAATTGGTTTAAACTGAAGTCAGTTCACTCGGCCCAATTTCAGTCATACTCTTATAAATATAGCGTAGGGCATAAGGGCAGGGAAGAGAGATAAAATGGGGTGGAGAAACAAGAATGAACAGCTAGGTCTACTCCCCTATTTGACAATGTTGACTTATGATGATTTAATGTTTACAAAAAGAGCATCTTGGGCATCTGAACAGTTAAATGCTAATAACTGTAAAATGGTAAATATGGGCATGTTTAGTGCTATTGATTAATTTTTCTTCAAGCTAAATAATTTTACATAATTTTACAATGATCTGGTTAAAGCAATATGAACAGCCAATGAGTAAACAATCTTGCACAAATGTTAAAAAATAGCAGGTTTAGAGCAGACCTGAAGGATTTTAACATATCAAATTGCATGGACATTTTGTTTTAATGGCACCTGATGTTTTCAATATCTGAATGCTTTCAATGAAGATTTCAGCAGAGCAAGCAATGATGCATCTAGTGAGACTGTACACTCAAAAATGAATGGTATCTGGAACCAGAACAACAGCAGAATGTAAGCAGATATGCTAAAGGATATAATGTCAGTAGCTGGAAGCTATTTGGGTAGCAAATGCTGCAAGTTTTATGAATGTCTGTCAGGAGCCAATTGTATAAAACAAACCTTTTATAAGCTACACTGAAGCTTGGGAATAGACTTCTGAAATACACTGTGCTCCCTCCTTTAGGATCATATGGCAGATCTTGGTCTAGATTTGAATCTAAAAGGGATTGGTCTTGGTAGAGCAGTACAGAAACTCCCTGAATTAATTTCTGACCTTAGAAGAGCATATCTTTCAGAGGTAAAAATCATAGAATCATAGAATAGTTAGGGTTGGGAAGGACCTTAAGATCATCTAGTTCCAACCCCCCTGCCATGGGCAGG
>JARCZZ010022128.1:0-10858 GCA_030323915.1 Brotogeris chrysoptera
TCCCCGGCAGAGCATGAGACTCAGAAAGTCCTTGGTCAGATCAAAACACCACCAAGCAGCCACTGAAAACACTGGTGCTATCAGCGCTGCTCCAGCTACCAAGGAGAAAAATGACTACTGCTGCTGAACCCAAGACAGAGAGCTAGGTCAAAAACAGTAAAGGCTTTTCTGCTCCTTTGAAAAATGACCTCACTAGAGGAATGGAAATAAAAGATTAAAGATAAAATAGGAATATTGTAAAATACAGGAAATGAAAGATAACAAGAGAAAATAGACAAAATTGGTGAAAAACAAGAGTACTAATAGACATAGCAAGGGGGAAGAGAAAAGAAAAATATGCAGAAAAGGATAGGCAGAGAAGAACAAAATCAAGACAAAGGGAATAAGGAAACGATGAAAAAGTAGAGTATCCATTTCTTAATGTCAGTGTACAGATTGCTTCAGTGGCAAACTTAATCGTCAGAAAAGTGTCCTGGTTAGAAATCTGGATAGAGACATAACGAAGATCTGCACAGAATAAAAAAGATATTTAACAGCCGATAAGAAGGGAGGCTGCAGTGCAGAGCTCGGGGTGTAGAGAGCGCCTGCACTGCTCTCCTGAGAGGAGGGTGCACAATGGGCAGAGCTGCCCTCTGTGCTCCCTGGTGGAGGTCCTCCTGCATCAGGTGGCTGAGCCGCAGGATGCTGTTACTAGGCTGGAAGGTGTCCGGGAGGTGGGGGGAAACAGCACTGCTTGCTCCAGAACCAGACTGTGCAGGGGCCTCAAGCGACTACTGTCGCTCATGCAGGAAAGGAGGCCGCTAACCCAAGAAACTGGGAAACAGTAACAGAAAAAAAACAAGAAAAAAAGGAGGAAGAGGACAATTAAAAGCAAGGGGCTTCCTCCTAAATCTGTTGTCCCCACCCAGAACCGTTTTGCTGTCCTGCAGGGGGCTGATAAGGGACCACACTCCCACCAGGAACAACCAGCTGATGCACTGGTAAAGAAGATCACTACCAGCGCTGCCAGGAAAAAGCGGCAGGCCGTAGTAGTAGGGGACTCTACTCTGAATGGAACAGAGGCACCCATCTGTCGGCCTGACCCAGGCTCAAGGGAGGTGTGTTGCCTACCGAGGGCTCAGATCAGGGATGTTGCAGAGAAGCTGCCTGCTCTGGTCGGTCCCACTGACTATTACCCACTTCTAGTCATCCATGTGGGTGCTGCTGATAGAGATTAGCAGTAGCCTGGAGAACATAAAGAAGGACTACAGAGCCCTGGGAGAGGTGGTTAGGGGCTCTGGAGCTCAGATTGTCTTCTCAGCAATTCTCCCAGATACAGGGCAGGACCTTAAAAAGGCTAGGAGGATTGGCCAGGTTAATAAATGGCTAGAAGAGTGGTGCTGTAGTCAGAGGTTTGGGCACCTTGAACATGGGACTCAATTTAGTAGGCCAGGTCTACTGGGGGCTGGTGGAGCTGGTCTGACAAAGAGAAGAGTGGATTTGGTAGGAGGCTTGCCAGACTGGTCAAGGATGCTTTAAACTAGATGCACTGGGGGAGAGGGGCATCATACCATACCAACACACGTAGTCACTGGCCAGCACCAATAGTAAATGTTCAGAGCAATGTAGAGATATTCTGCCTTCTCCAGCCAATGAGGCAGTTTCAATTGGAGATCAGGCTCAGATGCCTCTATACAAATGCTCGTAGCATGGGGAAAAAACAAGAGGAATTAGAGATGTGCGCACGTCTGCGGGGGTATGATATCATAGGCACCACAGAAACATGGTGGGATGGCTCCTATGACTGATGTGTTGGAACAGAAGGTTACATAGAGGCTCTTTAGGAAATACAGGCCCGGTAAGCAGAAGGGGAGGGGGAGCTGCTATTTATGTTAGGGATAGGCTGGAGAGTATGGAACATTCTCTGGGGACAGCTGAGCAGCTGGCAGAGAGTTTGTGGCTCAGGGCTAAAGGGAGAACAGTGATGAGACATTACTGGGAGGATCTGTTGCAGACTGCCTGACCAAGAGGACTAGGTAGATGAAGCGCTCTATAGACAGATAGGAACAGCCTCATGCTTGCAGGCTCTTGTTCTTATGGGGGACTTCAACCACCCTGATATCTGCTGGAGGGACGATATGGCCCGGCACAAGCAATCCAGGAGGTTCCTCAATTGTGTGGAAGACAACTTCCTTCTGCAAAGAAGAGAGCAGTCGACAAGGAGAGGTGCCATGCATGACCTCATCCTCACCAACAGGGAAGGGCTGGCTGGAAATGTGACACTCCAGGGCAGCCTTGATTGCAGCAATCATGAGATGGTTGAATTCAAGATCCTCAGGAAAGTGAGAAGAGCGTGCAGCAAGCTCACTGCCCTGGACTTCAAGAGAGCAGACTTTGGCCTCTTCAGGAACATGCTCAGTAAGATTCCATGGGATATAGCCCTGGAGGGCAGGGGGGCCCAAGACTGTTGGTTGATATTCAAGGATCACCTGCTCCAAGCTCAGGAGTGATACATCCCTACTAGAAGGAAGTGCTGCAGGAGGGCCAGGAGACCTCCTTGGATGGATAAGGAGCTGGTGAGGAAAATTCAAAGGAAAAAAAGAGGTTTATAAAAGGTGGAAGCAAGGACAGGCAGCCAGGGGAGAATACAGGGATGCAGTTCGGGAAGCTAGGGACAAGGTTAAGAAAGCTAAGGCCCACTTAGAATGAAACTTGGCTAGGGATGTTAAGGATAACAGGAAGGGATTCTGTAGGTACATTGCAAATAAAAAACAGGCTAGGGACAACGTGGGCCCTCTCCAGAAGCTATAGGGAGAGCTGGCTACCCTGGATTTGGAGAAGGCTGAAGGTTCTCAATGACTTCTTTGCCTCAGTCTTCACCAGAAAATACTCTGGCCACACCACCCAAGTCTTGGAAGGCAAATGCAGGGACAGTGAGAATGAAGAGCCTGGGCCCACTGTAGGAGAGGATCTGGTTCCACACCATCTTAGGAACTTGAACGTATACAAGTCCATGGGACCTGATGAAATCCATCCGTGGGTCCTGAAGGAGCTGGCAAATGAAGTTGCTAAGCCACTGTCCATCGTATTTGAAAAATCATGGCAGTCAGGTGAAGTTCCCGATGACTGGAAAAAGGGAAATATAACCCCATTTTCAAGAAGGGGAAAATGGATGATCCAGGGAACTACAGACCAGTTAGCCTCACCTCTGTGCCTGGCAAAATCTTGGAGCAGATTCTCCTGGAATGCATGCTGAGGCATATGAAAAACAACAAGGTGCTTGGTGACATCCAGCATGGCTTCACTAAGGGGAAATCCTGCCAGACTAATCTAGTGGCGTTCCACAATGGGACTACGAAACTGATGGACAGGGGCAGAGCAGTTGATGTCATCTCCCTGGACTTGTGCGAAGCGTTTGACACTGTCTCACATGGCATCCTTGTCTCTAAGTTGGAGAGACATCAATTTGATAGGCGGACCACTCGGTGGGTTAACAACTGGCTGGATGGCCGCATGCAAAGTTTAGTGCTCAATGGCTCGATGTCCAGCTGGAGATCCGTAACGAGTGGTGTCCGTCAGGGATCGGTGTTGAGACCGGCCTTGTTCAACACCTTTGTCAGTGACATGGACAGTGGGATTGTGTGCGCTTGCAGGACAGAAAGCCAACTGCATCCTGGGCTGCATCAAAAGAATCGTGACTGGCAGGTCGAGGGAGGTGATCCTGTCCCTCTACTCTGCTCTTGTTAGACCTCACTTGGAGTATTATGTGCAGTTCTGGTGTCGTCCACATAAAAAGGACTTGGAACTTCTGGAACAAGTGCAGAGGAGGGCCACGAGGATGACGAGGCGACTGGAGCACCTCCTGTATGAAGATAGGATGAGAAAGTTGGGCCTGCTTGGCCTGGAGAAGAGAAGTCTGCGTGGAGGGAGACCTCCTAGCAGCCTTCCAGTATCTGAAGGGGGCCTACAAAGATGCTATGGATGGACTCTTCATTAGGGACTGCAGTGATAGGACAAGATGTAACGGGTTCAGACTTAAACAGGGGAAGTTTAGATTGGATATAAGGAAGAAATTCTTTTCTGTAAGGGTGGTGATGCACTGGAATGGGTTTCCCAGGGAAGTTGTGAATGCTCCATCACTGGCAGTGTTCAAGGTCAGGTTGGACAGAGCCTTGGGTGGCATGGTTTAGTGTGAGGTGTCCCTATCCCCTAGCAGCGGGGTTTGTATGAGATGATCTTAAGGTCCTTTCCAACCCTAACTATTCTATGATTCTATGATTCTATGACAAGGGGTGGAGTATGGTAGGAGAGATTCAGAAGAGAAATGATAAGAAACTGAACATCTGAAGTAACCTCATAAAGTAAAAGTTGAATTAAATATATAGAATCATAGAATGATAGAATGGTTTGGTTTTGGAAAAGACCTTAAATTTGGCTAGTTCCAACCCCCTTGCCATGGGCAGGGATGCCTCACATTAGACCACATCTCCCAAGACTGTCAACCTGGCCTTACATAGACATATTTATATATTATATATAAAAATGTATATGCAATATAAGCAACTAGGAATAAGCAAAACTGATAGATTTACCGAGTCTGAGTTAGTGAATGAAAATAAAAATTATAAAAAGACAAAATAAACCTTAGTTAGTTAAAACTTTTAAATAATTTTAAGTATTTAGAATGTTAATATCTGTCATTATGCACCTAGATTTTCTTGAAAAAAAGGTAAACATTGTTTCAAACTCCAATGTGCGCTATTTTAAAATATACCTTAGGAGAAATCTGTAACAGCAAACAGTTTTAAATAAACTGGGGAGTCATTTTTAGAGCTGATTAGAAAAAAAAAATTCACAAAGCAATTTTACGTTGGTAAAGCAATGCCATAAAAATGTTTAAAACAGGTTCTGATTAAATGCTTTTTATTTTTTTCCCATTAAACATTTGCTTTAACTAATAGCATACTTACTGTTCAAATTCTTTTCCTAACATATTATTGGGGTTTTTTTTATTGCATTGCTTTGAATCATTAGCTTAATTTCAAATAAGCATGCACAAAAAGACAAAACTTTTATATTTGTTTCTGTTCTCAGACAAGTGCAAAAAATTATCCAATCCTGACATTTAAGATTGTACGAAAGTTATTTATCAAACATCTCTACTGGGTGTCATTCTTCTTTCTCAAAATAACCTTTTTCCTAGGATTTTGTACAAAGACTGAACCTAGAAAGTGGCAAAATATATCCCTTTGAGCTATTTTGTTTCTCATATATGTAGTTGGATTTCTTTATTGATGGCTGCTCTGGAAATGCTGACATCCAATAAAATTATGTAGATTAGCCTATTTGGCACAATTCATCTATCTTGAATGGCTCTGAGAAAGTATATATAATGTTAGAAAAATAAATAAACTACTAGGATGTGATTAATAATATCCAACTTCACAAATTTAAAAGTGATACCTTTACCTTAAGGAAGAAATGTTTGGTTTCTTCCTTCTTGCTGGAAATTCTTCCTGAAGACAATTAATCCCATCCTGACATACTCTGTGCAAGTAGCATAAATCAGATACTTGACTTCTGAAGGCCAGAAGTTAGGTTATGTGAAATTCTATTACAAATTTTCACTCTGTTTTTGCCTAATCCTTTTTCAGTGAGAAATTCAGTCATTTTGTTTTATTTTCAAAATATTTAAAACCACTTTTGTTTTGCAAAGTTATTTGTCTCTTTCCCCCACAGAAGGGAATGATGTATTAGAGAAATATATGACTAATGCTAAAGAGCTTTTAAAATGCAGTTAACATAAGGCCAAGGTTTGCATTCTCACCTAAATCACAAAAGCTCATCTCCCTGCAGACAAGAATATTTTGAAACTGTAGTTTGATCAAGATCTGTAGAAACATTTAATAGTCTTTATCCTAAACTGGTTTGCCTTACTCATTACATGCTTTTATTCAGTTTAACACATGTAAGTACAAAGGAAGTCTGTTGGAATCACTAAATGCTTCTTATTCCAAAAGCACAGAAGATGTCAATTCCATTTGGTTTGAAGTTATTGGAAGTCTTAAATGACAACACTATTCACAGAGCTAAGGATGGTTATCCAGTTTCCTCACCATTTCTGCCAAAGATGTTATCAGCAGTTCACAGATTTTTACAAAAAAAAAAAAGGCAGGTGAAAATGAAATTGTGTGTTTTCACTATGACTTTTAATAAAATGTTCTTGACAACTGTACCTATATATCTGCTAGAGTGGTGATGCATGCTGCATAATTTTTTGTCATACCTCATGCTTCCTGCGGTTATGTCTAGACAGTGAAGAAACACATTTTTTTTATTTTAAAGTTTCTTTTATAAATAGAATCCTAAATGTATTTGGCTGGTCAGTCACTTAGGTGAAGGCAGTTTTCCAGTTTGACAGCTAAAGGCATGTTGTCAGCAACAAATACTTTCAGAGAAATCTGTTGAAATTGCTACTTTCTCTTACCAGACCTTTGAGCAGAACTCCACAGGAGCTGTGAAAGGAGTTGATTTCCTGCTATGAGCTGAAATTCTTGAACCACAGGGGCTAGAGCAGTATCAAAACAATAGCTTTTTGCTATAGCTTGATGGGTCCTTACAAGTTCTTCCTGGTATGCTCTGCAAGAGAGAGGATAGGTTATATGATATAGTGCACTGTCTAACGTACCCTATTGCAATGCTTGTAACTATGAATAGTGTGACCTGCCACATGTCGGTGACAGCAGACAAATTAATGACAAGCTGTCACAATGTTTAAACATTTTAAAGTGGTTGAAGAACACCTTTGCTGGGAAAACTGTTATTGATTGCTAAAGAGGCTGATCTATATAGAGAAAGGAAACAAATGGTCATAGGTTTAACTTGAAGATAGATATCATGTGACGTCTTCATTCACTTTTCTTAGTACTATGGGTTCCAAATTAAGCTGTCTAGAAAGAGCAGAAACAGAATATATACTCCTAGAGGAGTTTATTTTTGTTTATTTATATTTACAGGTGTGTCTGTGTTTGCACATCTAGATATGGTTACTCCCAAAATAATAGCAGTGAAAATTTTGTTCTCAGATTTTATGATTCACTACCGTATTTGGAGAAGGAAGTAGATTTGTCCCAGCTTAGTAGCCAAAGTAGAGGCCAGTTGAACTCGGGAAGCAGAATGGACAGCAAACTAAGCAACACATAATCAGTGTTTACTTGCCCTGAACCCAGAAATTAGCACACTAAAATGCCATGTCCAGCAGCAGTGTGTTGACATTTTGTAGCATAGTTAAACCTAAGTATTTAAGCAATACATAATGGCAAAAAGACAAAACAAAACTTGTGGCATAATTGCTCAAAAGGAGAACTGGAAAGCACTTGAAAGTAGGAAAAAATGTAAGATAAAAGTTTGGTCACTTCAGTTCTGCCTTTTTCTCACGAAACAGCTCTCACATGTAGCCAATTCATATTTAGTGACTAAGAACATGGAAAGGTCCATAGCCACCAGCACTAACTGCATAACATCTACTCCATGGTACTGTGTACTTTAAGATGACGTAGGATATGATCATCAAAGAATGAATTCTTCAAGTAGATGGTGACAACAACTGGAAATGGGTGAAGCTTATCATCAACATTAGTCAAATAGTTTTGTTTTGAAGTTGGAAATTGGACTGATTATCAGTCATCTAAAAAGTCCTATCGCAATGAACTCTTAATTCCCTAACTGATGTATATTCATATTCAGTCGCAACATGTGTCTTGATGTCTAAGAGATAAATATCTGTATTTGAAATGACTGATCTTCCCTTCTTTTACATTCAATTGAGAAAGACAGGCATCCTTAGGGGGAATTTAGTCTGATCTATCTCAATTGCATACCTAGCTGTACAGATAAATTTTCCTATGGTGTGCATATCTCACCCCACTGAATATAAAAGGCAGACTAAAATAATTATTTGTACAATTTCTTTAAATTTACCGCTGCTTCCCAACATAAGTAACAATTTCAGTACATAAAAGAAGAGAATCTTCTGAGTTTTAGCTCATTTCTGACTGCTCTGGGGAAAGGCCACCTTCCCCAGAGATGATAGGTAACATTTACCTTTTGTTAAAGTATCTTAGCTGTAGCACCAGACAGACCAACTGGTGTCCAGCAACTGGCAGATGAAGTAGGACAAAATTTTTGCCTGGAGTAAATCCAACTTTCTTTGCCTCCCGACTGCTTGGAAGCACGCTGTACCTGGCAGGTGCTCTGAAAATGAATTGTCTCCCTGCTGCCAGTCCTTTCAACCTGACAACTGGGCTTGAAACCAAATCGTCTAGAATGTATCACTAGGAGTCATGGGACGAAACTGGTAAACTGACAACTAAGATATACTGTTATGGGAGCAGGAATGCAGCAAAGTGAAAGCAAGCTGGGTACGCAAGAGGACTTTCAGGAAGTTGAGTGAAAGTGCTTCTTTAGGAATGCCAGAAAGTAACTTCTGAGAGGGTAAGTTGAGGGGAGAAAAGTTATGTGAATTATGAAGGAGGCTAACAGAAACTAGGAATATGAAAAAACAGTGCTGAAAAGATACGTTATATATATATAAAGAAAATGGTCTTCCTGAAATATCTTCTTTTTCTGATTTTTTTTTTTCTCCTGTATTGTTGCAGTTTGTCTTTCGAATGCAAATAGTTTTCCAAGTTTGCAGAGTCATATTTTTGTTATCTTTATGTGAAAAGTTTAATAAAAGTGGTGTTCAACTTCAGTTACAGGAAGTTGTGAATGCTCCATCACTGGCGGTGTTCAAGGCCGGATTGGACAGAACCTTGGGTGGCACGGTTTAGAGGGAGGTGTCCCTGTCCCTGGCAGGGGGGTTGGAAATAGATGATCTTAAGGTCCTTTCCAACCCTAATTTTTCCATGATTCTGTGATTCTCTGCTTTCATTAAAAGTTTTCCAAATGTTTTCTGCTGCGTATAACTGACACAATGGACTAAGGAGTACTTGTACCCATAACTGCTCAATTGAAGTGATATAGACAGGCATCACACGCTTCATATTCTTTCTAGTACTTGTTAATATCAGGTTGTCAAATAGTTTAAAAATGAAATGTGACATCTTAATGAAAACAAAAAGCTTCCACTTGCAACAGAAGAAGTGTTGATGGAAAATACCCTACAGCCATGTAGTCTCTATTTAGGACTAACGAGTGTATGCAATTTGCTGATCAACGTATTTATTTTTAGATAGCTATTCATATTACACTGAACACTCTACAAAGACCTTCTGATGAAAAAAGTTATAAAGCTGTGAAATTTTCATAAAACAGAATATCCAATTTTTTTTTGCCTTTCTACAAAAGATATTTTATGTTTCTTTAAATGTGCGGAACTATCTATTTCAATATAGCTACATGTCATAGTTTAAAGCCACCTGGCAACCAAGTACCACACAGCCACTTGCTCACTTCCTCCTTTCCCCCTCCCTGGGCAGGATAAGGAGGATAATCAAAGGAATGTAAAACCCATGGGTTGAGACAAGAACAGTTTAGTAACTAAAGCACAATATAATAATAATCATAAAATTCCAAAATCTTCCAGTATCTGAAAGGGGCCTAAAAGGTTGCTGGGGAGGGAAAATTCATTAGAGACTGTAGCGATAGGACAAGCAGTAATGGGCTTAAATTTGAACAGGAGAAATTCAGGTTAAATATAAGGAAGAAGTTCTTTACTGTGTGGGTAGTGAGGCACTGGAACTGGTTGCCCAAGGAAGTGATGAATGCTTCATCCCTGTCAGTGTTCAAGGCCAGGTTGGATGGAATCTTGGGTGACATGGTTTACTGTGAGGTGTCCCTGCCCATGGCAGTGGGATTGGAACTAGATGACCTTAAGCTCCTTTCCAACCCTAACTATTCTATGATTCTATGAATAATAATAATAATAATGAAAATAAGAAGGATGGAGAATATAAAAAACAAAAGGGGAAAGGGAAAAAAATAAACAGTATGATGCGCAGTATAATTATTCACCACCTGCTGACTGAAATCCAGCCTGACCTGAGCAGCAATCTGTGCTCTCTGGGTAACCCCCACCCCCATCTACTGGGAATGATGTGCTTTGGTATGAAGTACCCTTTTAGCTAGTTTGGGTCAGGTGTCCTGTCTCTGCTTCCTCACGGCTTCTTGTACCCCTTTTCACTGACAGAGCATGAGAAACTGAAAAGTCCTTGATCAGGGTAAGTTCTACTTAGCAACAACTAAATCATCGGTGTGTTTTCAGCACTGTTCCCAGACTAAAGCCAAACCACAGCACTGTACCAGCTACTGGGAAGAAATTATCCCAGGTAAAATCAGGAGACCAACTTAGTAAGACTTCAAATACTGCTTTCCAATCATAAATATTTAAGTCTCAGTAAATGACAAAATTAATTTAGCAAATGTGAATTTAATTTAGCAAATGTGAACAACTTCATCTAACACAGCTTATAGTAACCTTGATTATATTTGGCTTTAATAAACAACCTTTCCAGAGCCCTCATTTTCTTGGTGAGATTGGTTGAACTTAGGCTGGACTGGAAAGGCATAGAAAGGAAGATGACAGTGTCTGAATCAGGGCTCAGATGGCTTCAGAATATGTATTACATTTATTTTCCACTACAGTGAGAGCAGATACAACTTCTAAAGTTGTTAGAGAGTCCCATCAGTTGCATCTACGCTGCCAAATTGTCGTGGTTTAAGCCTCACCCAGGCTAATAACTCACAAAGTCGCTCACTCACTCACTCCCCCTTTCTCTTCACCCAGTCCCGGGGGAATGGGAAGGAGAATCAAAAGAATGCAACTCACACAGGTTGAGATAAGAACAGTTTAGTAACTAAAGTATAACACAAATCACTA
>JARCZZ010022128.1:13115-25574 GCA_030323915.1 Brotogeris chrysoptera
TTCAGTATGAACTGGAGTCAAAGGCAGCCAAATGGTATGCCACGACTGATATTGCCAATGCCTTTTTCTCAATTCCTCTGGCAGCAGAGTGAAGGCCAGTGTTTTCAGTTGCTACTTGGTAATGTTTTGGTCTGACCGGGGACTTTCTGAATCTCATGCTCTGCCGGGGAGGAGGGGAAGCCGGGAGGAAGCAGAGACAGGACACCTGACCGAAACTGACCAAGGAGCTATTCCATGCCACAGCATGTCATGCCGAGGATGTGAAACACTGGGGTCAGGAACCAGAAGTCGCTCTCTCTCTCTCGGCTCGGTCTGGTGGTGAGCGGTTGTATCCTCTTCCCTTGTATTTGCCTTGTCATTATTGTTGTTGGTAGCAGTGGTGATTTGTGTTGCACTTCAGTTGCTGGACTGTTCTTGTCTCAGCCCGTGGGAGTTGCATTCTTTCGGTTCTTCTCCCCATTCCCCCGCCCCCCCCCATAAGAGTGGGGGGATAAAAAGAGAGGGAGAAGTTTAATTTACGATGTAAACCACGACACTAGTCTGATTCTCCCCTTCCTTTATGCTGGGTCCTCATAAGTTTTACTCTTTATTCCCACAAAGCAAAGAAATGAACATTATTAGCTGCTTATTAGTTGTTTAGTAAAGTTTTTATAGATGTTTATGAAAATAATATGCAAAATGATTTGATTCTGAAAACAAATATAGGCTTAGCCTCATGGCAGGATGCACATAATTCAGTCTTTCAATAAATATTATTTAGAGTTTCTGGTAGTGTATCAAAAGTGTCATAACAACATGATACAAAATGCTAATCTGATATTAATGTACTCTGCTAGTTAAAATCCTTCTGGAAATTTATGGTGGGTTATCACCATACTGTCAGGCTTTATGAAAGATCAAATATTGTTTGTTCATCACTTTTTAACTTTATACTAATCAGGTGTAGTCTGTCCTCCTACGGTTGACATAAAGGGAACAAATTTTTTGTACTGTATAAAGTCTGGCTATTTCAAGAGAAACACTGTGTGGATCAAAGGTGTTTATGTGATGAATGCTTTTTGATGTAGCTGTTCAATAGATGTAGGATTAGCAATCATGAAACAGATTTGAAGCAACCTCTGCTCTGTGAAATCAGTAAACTATCCCTGATCTATTACATTATATTAGCATATGTTTCTCCAGAATTAAAGTTTAATGTGCAGCAACCAGTGTCAGGGGCACTGTAACTTCACACAGCAACTAATCTGAGGTTGGCAATGGCATTGTATAAAACTGCTGAATATATCAAATAAGAAAATGTATAACAGTTTAATGTATAATTCTTGAGTTTTTCATTTTTTTGGGGAAAAAACTGAAAAATTTATTGCACATGGCTAAGAAATAAAGGAAAAGTTCTTTAAGGGAAATAAGCAATAATTTTCTCCTAATAGTGCCTGTCACCCCAGCTGAAGCAGAGAGACTTTCCGAAGATGCTTCCTCTACTTTTATAACTGCAACTCAGTTTAAAAATCAGAAATGTTAAGTTTATGATTAAAAATAAAAAACCCCTATCTGATTAAATTGAATTGAAACTGAGTTGAGAAAAAATATCATTTTATCACATCAAAGTAACTGGTTAAAGAAATTAATATTGGATCTGAAATTCTGCTTTGTTATGATGGAAATAACATGAAAATTATCAGGAAAAAAATAAGGATAGCAATAGAGAGTGAATGAAAACATGTAGCTCCCTACACGGGTAAAATTAGAGAGCGCTGATACACTGCTAGCTGTAAATACAAGCTAAGAGGCTTAATGTTAGTTAGGAAGTATAGATGAATTCCAAATCAAAAAAGGGGTATTTGGAGGGGAGGAATTGAGAAATAAGTTAGCGGAATGTGAACATGTAAATCAAGAGAGATACTATTTGTTGGTTAACGGAATTGATTACCAGACTTAAATTAGCAGAAAACAATTAGTATTAAAAATTCCCTCCTGGACAACTATATATCTTTTAAATTAAGGGCAATATTAGAAACACTGTTTAATATCTTCCCTCGAAGCAAATAGTTTACCATGTCTTTTTGGACAACACTTTGGAATTGATTTATATTGATAAACTTCTGGGAACTGATTAGGGAAGTATGCTCTTATGCCATATATAGTAAATAAAGTTCTCTTAGGATAGCAAACCTGGTATTTTTTATAGCACTTCTTATGATATTTCTTTTGCAGGTGAAGTGCGATTTGAATTTAAGAAATAAAAATGTTTTTCTTTATTCTTGTGTAGGTGTCTGAATTCTCCCAGCTCCTTTATTTGCAAGGGCTACAAATACATTTTTATTTCAGACGGCTCTGCAGAATTATATAGGGAGGTAGCCCCAGTAGGCAAGGTCTTCCCAGCATCCATGCTGTAGCTCCTTTGGGGCATCACAATGCATAATTCAAAATGGAAAATAGGAAACTGGAAAGGGATAATAGTTTTTAAAGCTGAATGCATTTTATGGCTTTCCATGGTAAAAGTCAATTTATGTCTCTGAAAAATCAGAGAATACATTATGTTTGTAAGTTACCAATGTAACAAGATAGTGTCACTGATCCTTGTAATTGATTATACAGAGAATGAGAATACATGCAAGCACAGAGGTCATATGTAACTTTTATTTTTTGGATAGGCAATGGCACACTATATTATCTGTTCCTCAGTCATGAAAAAAGCTGTTTATGAGATATATAGGTCAATCCACATGAATCTAAACATTTTTTTGCATTATAACTATATTGTGGTTCACTTTAGCATGAGACTGTTGCCAATTAGTTCTCTTGCATGTGCAAAATAACCTGTGAAAATATTTAGGAGCTATTTTACTTGTGTACACTGTGTAGAACTTTAATTATAATAAACCCAAATGCAGAGTAATCAAAGAAGTTACATGAAGCTTCGACATGTAAACAAATTCTACAAATTTTCTTTTTCAGTAAAGAAAAATCTGACATCTCAGAATTTTTAGAGTTGAAATGAATCTCCTCAGTTGTGTACTGTAGATTTGAAAAGTCATGGGATCATATACTTTTAAAAGTGTACAGTGTTACTAAATACAGAGAAGTTGTTTCTGTTGTTCAGTTTAATACACATTGTTTCAGAACCATACCTCAGTGACCTGCGGCAGCACAGGTTTATGTCTGGGGTAAATTGTGTCTTAGAGGAGGAAAATTGTCTAGCAGAGTCACAAGTACAGAAAAATTTACTTTCTGGTTCCTAAATTGGCAGAATCCAGCAGTGATAAGTACGGTGTTCTGTAGCTCTGTTATTTCTATGCATGAAATACAAATAATGTTTACACAGATTATATAATATCTTACATATAAGTGAAATCATTAAGAAAAAGTCTTTCTCCACTGCCTTCTTTTTTCTTGTTCTGGGATTTGGCAGTTTATGTGGAATAGAGACTTGTACTGTTGTTAGCTGTGTGCCTTCTCTGCTCAGTGCCAGTGAAGAACAACCTGCTGAATGGGATCAGAAACATCCAGCAAGATATAAAATTGTTTTTTAAAAGTAGTCAGTGGGCTATCTAACAGGTATGGGTGAGTTCTGTAATTTCACCCCTCTTCATTTGCACTATACTTTGCTGATGTTTGTGACAATTTCTTCACTGATTATTTTTTCAAAGACTAGATATTTGTGTTGTGATAGTCAGAGAGGTGTTCATGCTGCCATCCCTATCTGAGAAACAGGAGACCCCAGGTGAAGTTCATGTTCAGGTATAGTAGGCTGAAAGTCAGTATCTTGCTTTCTATGCTTATTTGGATGGAGGAATGGGGAATTAATTCTTCCTTTTGAAACTGCCACTATACATACACACAATCCATACAAAACCATGATTAATTTGGCAAAAAATAATGTGTAGAAATAAAAAAATATTCTTTAAGAATAGGTTGGTTTATTTTCTGCCCAGTATTTGGTATCACATTTGTATTTAATAACTCAGCACTTGATGTACCATGGAGACAAGGAGTTTCTTTTGAATATGAGGAAGCAAATGAATAATTCCAATAATGGAAATATAAAGCAATGAAATATTGCCTGGGGAATCTAAGTGGCCTTAATAAACAAATTCAGAGTAATAAAATACTCTGTAGTTTGAAAAGGTGAAAGTTGTTCAGGGAGACATATTCTGAAAGTAAAGCAGGAGTGGTTTTTTGCTTGTTTGTTTGTTTCTTCCTTGCTTCAAACAATAGTGAAAGTATGGAACTATTTTTCTGCTAATGCAAAAAATTATCTTCTTTGTATCTGTTTTGCATCCATTTTAAATATCTACTTCTCCAAGTGGATGTGTGGACAAATTTATGCTAGATGGGCTTCTTCAAAATGGACATGTGCTTATGATTAGTGTTCTGATAGAACAAATGGAAACTCTTTCAATGATAAAATGTTAATTAGAGGCTCTGTTTAAGAGCCATGCTAACACAGAAGCACAGAATAATGGGGATATAAATGCAATTTCTACAGTAAATTCTAGCTAAATTTAACAGCTAAACTTGAAAAAGGTAATTATCTTTCTAGAGGCTCTTTCCAGAATATCTGTTCTATTTCAGTGCATATAGAGAAGAGGGGAAAAAAAAAAAAAAAAAAGAGGACTTTTAAGGTGTTTGAGGTCAGATATCAAAGCCAAAATTAAGTGCCCTGACTGCTGCCATGTCAGGTATGAGAGTGGTGTTCCTAATCTGTTGTGAAAATTTGTTATGTTAGTGGCAAAAGCCTACTAGTTTGGTTCCACCAGTGAAGCAAGGGGGAGAATGCTTAATTTTCAGCTTTCTTTGGGTTGTTTTCTTGTAATGAATATATTAACTTTGACAATGAAAAGTGCAATTCCTATGAATATATACCAAGAGGTAAATGGTATTTAAAATACACTTGTGTAGCAGGCAAAAATATTGAAGAGCCTAATAGTTGCCTAAACTATAAACACATTTTGGAAAAATATCCAAATTCACTAATATTAGTGCAAGACAATCACGAACTCTAGGAGAGAGTTTGTGCCTTCAGGCAGATTTATAATTTCGGATTTCCACTTAAGGATCATAGAATCATAGAATAGTTAGAGTTGGAAAGGACTTTAAGGTCATCTAGTTCCAACCCCCTGCCATGGGCAAGAACACCTCCCACTAAACCATGCCATCCAAGGCTCTGTCCAACACTGCCTTGAACACCGCCAGCGATGGAGCATTCAGAACTTCCCTGGGCAACCCATTCCAGTGCCTCACTACCCTTACAGTAAAGAATTTCTTCCTCATTTCCAATCTAAACTTCCCCTCTTTAAGTTTGAACCTGTTACCCCTTGTCCATAGATGTTCTAATGTAATATCTCCATGCCTTAAAAAGATATAATTCAAATAAACTGCTAAGGATAACTTTTTTACCCCTGGCCTAATAAGTGTACTGAAGCCACTGAAAAATAAAAGAAAATACAGAGAAGAAGCCAATCATAATTTTTCTTGTAGTGTAAGTATCACAACATTGCAATCATGTCCAGTTAAGCAATCACCATTGTCAACTTTCTTACTTCAATCTAGCAAGAATAAAAAAGTATTTATCTTCAGTCCACAGTACTTAAACATCCATAAAAAAATCTGCAGCTCTTAACAGACCTCTATTCCCTCAGCTCTGTTCAGTACAACATGTAGTACGTTTACACAGGCACTGGCACGGTCCTTTTGCTGCATGGGGTTTTTTTTTAAGACTCATTTGCAAGAAACTATATTGAATATTATAGACAGAACTAATTTGCTAGAAAATATAAATCACAGTTCTTAGAACACAAGTAAAGTAGAACCAACTGCACAGTTTTATATGATTTCAGCCTGCTGCCAAACCTGATTGCATAGTGGTTATAAAAGTAGCATATTACAAACTGGTCTTAGTGATATGCTGACCAACTGAAAGGTGTCATGTGCATGGGGGTTCCTATTCCTCCCCAAATTATAAGGATGATAACACAATGTGCTGTTCCATTTTTACTACGTTTATCTTGCACAGTGCTTCTGTAGACACAGTTGCATGAAGTCACTCAAAGAAAATACTTTTCTAAGATGAATTACAAGAGAACTTCAATTTCAGTAGTGATTGTTTTTCATAGACTGTGTTTTTCAAACCTTTGAAAGATAATGCAGTAGATGGTAAAGACAGTGCTGAAATGCTTCATGCTGTGATTTGTTCTATTTACCACAAGCTTCCTTCCTGCTACCCCTAGGATATTCAGGCACTTCCTCCGTGTCTTTGTAAAGTCCTACAGTATCATTGCAAACGGATTTTAAGTCTTCACAGCTTTTACACCCTTGTGGGAATGGTTTCACTAAGACATACTGGAGGTCCATTAAGGCCATATTCTCTCATTGTCAGCAATATTGGTGTCTAGGGAATGTATACAAGAAAGGGCTGATACACAGTGATGGATTCATCAGTAAATTCTCCCAGCTTCTCAAAATCCAATTTTTATGGATTTTATGGGCAGCATGATTGTACTTGTTAAGCTCTGAGAGATCTTTCTTTCATGAATCTTGATTGTGTGATAGTATGTTTGCTCTCAGATGACATGTCAACTTTTGGCATGGTCCCTGTAAACTGCAATACACACTCAAAACTGCAAGAAGAGTGGGGCTGAATACTAAAATAGGGCTTTTGGATTAGCCGGTGAACTGTTGCCTATATATGTGATGCTTTTCTGTGGTGTCAGAATACTCTGTTTTGGAGATTTTGCCTTCCAGAAGAACGGCTGGGTGAACCTGGTCCCAAGGAAGGTGGGTGTTTGTCCAGATCTTTTAGAAAATCTTCCACATTGACGAGTTAAATATTATTTGGCTAATACTTGATAGACAACTAGGCCCCTTAGAATGACTTCATCTCAGGTATCATAAGGTATCAGGGGAATTACAGAAGTTTGTAATGTGCCAAAAACCTGCATGGTACTCAACTAGGTAAAAGACTAAATGGTAGATCATTCTCATTGCATTTTCTATATTTTTGTAATTAGTTTCACTAGTAATCAATATGGATTCAAGGTAGGCTGAAATTGAGAAATTAATTTTGATGAAAATTTTTTTAACAGGCAAGGGTCCGTGCTTTAAAGAGCTACTGAAAGGACTGGAGAAGCCCATGTGACTGTAAAAAATTGCCTTAGAACTGTCTGGTAGGACTGAACAGAGAAATGGGGTTCCTTTAATATTAGTGTTTAGGAAAGTTAAAGATTTGCCAAACCTGAAAGGGAAACTACACAATATTGTTCTTCAGACAGTGTATTGTTCAGCATCTGGATGGAGTAAGACAAGGAGCTAGGAACAAATCAGTGGAATAGTGTTTCTTCCTCTCATGATTTTCCGAATGGCTAAGTCTGGACTTATACTTTATGGAAAGATATTTCATTTTCCAAAACCACCTTTTTAGGCAAACTCCTGCATGTATGATCACAGAAGTCTGTAGCTGGCATTTGCATAATGCATATAAAGAGCTTAATGAATTTTTGAATTTATAAAACCTATACAAAGGTTTTTTCAACCTTGGACTACAAGAAAAAAAGTGTCAAATATATTTTGAGAATACTGGTAGCTTATGAAGAGACTGCAGATAGGATTACCTTGTATTCTCTAACCTGATATTCTGAGGATTATTTTTAATCTTAGGTAGCTATGTTTGACAAAATGCATGATATTGAGTAAGATTTAAGATTTGCTTAAGAAAACTTAGTTTTTTTGAGGAGATTTTTCAGGATCTCTTTTCTGTTTATTGCAGGTCTTAACCACTTATGCCCAAAGCCATTAAAATATCAAAATATTTTGATAGCTCCTCATTACTTTACAACTGAAAAGTGAACTGCCCATTGACTTCTCAAGGCAGTGAATTTTTTTTTTGTGGATATTTGGAAAAGTATTGAAGTATATGAAAGTGTAGTAAAATCAGATGTTTTGATCTTTGACACTCTATCCTTGTTTGTAGTTATCAGGGCTAATATTAACTTTGGGAAACACCGTTATGTCTTCACCATACCCACAGTAAAATTAAAATTATTATTTGCTTTTTAGTAGTTGCCCAGATCATTTATCACATGCTACAACAGAAAAGACTATCTATAATTCAGTACTTTGTCTTAAAGTCTCTGTAATGAAAGTTGTACACTTTTTTTCTGTATCTTTCAAAAAGAGCCTTGCAATTGGTTAATGTTTGAATATTTGGAAATGTAGAGGTATGGTATCACTAATGGTTTTGGCTCGATGTACTCATGTTGAAAGGAAATTTAAGATGCTCTGTGTATTACAAGGGGTTGCATTTTGCACTTTGTGCCTCTTATTAGCATTTATAAGTTTTTCAGGAAGGATGAATAAGAAGTATTTTCAATGATTTTGACTTGTGTATGTATTCACACTGTTCTAGAATTCTGATCTTCTGCAGACAGTGTTACCTTTATTACCCAATGTATTCCCTTTTATGACAAATCATTGGAAGAAATTTGTCATCAAAAATGTTGTTCTTATGTAAAAAAACATGGCAAAGCAAAAACCTTTCAGAAAGAATTCATGTACAATACATTTTAATCATCATACCCAACAAAAACCATGATTCTAGCAAACAAAATGTGCCTGAAATTTAAACAAATGTTAACTCTTCAGAAATTCATATTATTTACTGAAAGAATAAAACCTGATAAAACTCATGACAAAAACTATGAAATAAATTATTTGGTACAGTTTTTTGCATGCATCAAGAATCCCATCTTAAAAAATTATAATGTTCTATCTTCAGAAAATGTGTTTCTCCATTTAAAGCGTAAGGAATTGTTCCCATTTTAGTTTCAGTCATGGAAATAATAATTTTCTTACTTTAACAGGAAATTTGTCTGCTAGATTATTGATTCTTTAGAGGTTGAGCTTCAGACTCAAGCTTATTTTACCTATGCATATGGTCATCATTTTTTTGAAAGTTGTATTCAAAAGTGTTTAAAAAATTTTTTTGTTATAAATAGTCCCCCTTGATTTAGCCAACATTGGCTTATTCTGGTTTATGCTCTCTAATAGCTAGTGGTGGTGAAAGCCACTGCTTATGGAAAATTTGCATAGTCGTGCAAAGATCATGCTTCATATCAGATATATTAGTGGTGGGCAAATGGGTGCAGTTCTTTTTTCTTCCATCTAGCCACTGGATTTATATTTAACTTGCTTTCCCAGTGTCTGAGCATATCCTTCTTTAACTATCCAAGGGCTGTCGTTCTGTTCTGCTTAACAAAACAAAGCAGAACAGAAGGGTCACCATAAGGAATATGCCTCAAAACCAGACTTAATATTCAATTTTCACATGCTCTCCTCTGTCACCTTGTGTTACAGTCACATCTAGTTATCAGAGAACACAGAAGCAATATTTTGAATACTTTGCAGTGAAATTGCTTTGGACTGTCTGCTGGTCTCAAGGGTAGCTAAGGAATAAGATTCCTTTCTTCATTTCTATTCCATGTTTATCAGTACCTATGCCAGTTAAAACTAGACTGCCTTAGCACCTGTCCATTCTGGGGTTACAGTTTGTCTTATATGCCAAAACATTTGGAGCTTTGTCTTATCTACTGTCTTCTATTTGCTTCCATTTATAACCAGTGTTTTGGCTTAATATGCCAAAAAGAATTCCCAGATTTCTCATGATGTACCTCTCCAATGGTACTTGGGGAGTCTTGAAAAATATCTGTCACTCTCCTTGATCATACTTCACAGTCTGAAAAAATTGGCAGTGGATGTCAGAGCATTTGTTCTGAAGCATATTTTGTTCTGGGATTTGGTTTGCTTTGAGAATATGTAACTGAATAATAAGAAATCGTGACAGGCCAAATTGAATTTGGTGTTTGTTTTTTTCATTTTCTCTGTGATCTGAAGTCTACTACTTACAGTGTTTTGGGGAAGGATAATTCTTCAGTTCTTTCTTTTGTAACTTTTGAAGCAGAATAGAAGTGAAGCTAGTGATGTAAGAGTATGGGCAGATTGAACGGCATTTGCAAAACTGATTCCAGAGTAATAATGTCCTCCTCCCCTTTCCACAAGCTTTATCTTCCAGCAGACTCAAAAACCGCAACAAGAAGAAATATGTGTGTTTGCTTTGCTTGGCAAAAAAATTTTGGTGTTCTGAATCAAGAGTTGAAGAAAGAGATAGGCAGTGGGATCTATTTCTATAGAAAATATCAAGAAAGAGCTTAATCTGAGAAACAATAAATTGAGCCTTCTGTTATTAGGTCCCTTGTATTCCTCATGTCTGAAAGTTTCTGATGGGAATTTCAGCTTGTTTTCATTCAGCTTTACAAGCAGTTCCTGAAGTCAGGTTGCAAAAAACTTCAAAGAAAGATGAACATTTAAAAAAGTGACTCAACAAAAAGGTGCTTTTTAGAAAGTTGCTATTCCTAACTTCTAGTGAAATCCAATTCAAGAATATCTTCATTAAACAGGTCCATCTGGAAAGGCAACTATTGTTCACTCCCTGAGGAAAATACAAAAAGTATTAAATACACAACCATCATGATTATCAAGTTTACAGTATTTTTTTTTTAAATTACATAAATATTTGAGGAAGGTCATTATAATTAAAATGAAGCATTGTGTTTGTCACTGATGGTATCTTCTGCTGTTAAATAAATATTGTATTTTTTGTATAAAGTTGGTAATTTTGAGGTATTCCCAGATATATTGACTGTGTTACAACGCAGTACTTTTTACAATGAATAAATAGTAAAAGTCACATAGAAGCACAGAAACATTATGGAAAAATAAAATTTTAGTCAGTCTGCAAGACAGATACTTTTTCTGAGTATACTTGGTTGTATTATATCCATTATAATATTATTTCTTCAATTTGTTCTGAGTAAAATGTAAAATGGAATTTTATTTCCTTTCAGAAACAGAGTTGTGATAAACTTGCTTCCTTGAAGGGATTTGTGATGAGCTCCTCTGTATTCAAGACTGTGCATGTGCTTCTTTTTAGGTGAATGTCCAATATTTATTTAAACTAACAATGTCCTGAAGTGTGTTGACCAACATGAAGTGCTCACTGAAGCCGTAAGATAAGCAACACTCTGCAACTGGAACTCCAACAAATAAATAATGTCTTAAAAATCTCCCCTCCTCATGTTGAAAATCACCAGGTTTACTTTTAACAGTGTCTGCAGATGGATAAAAAAAAAAAAAGTTTTCAAAAGAGAGGTATTTTGAAAAGCATAAAGCAGTGCAATTGTAAGACTAGAGTGGACTTCAAAAGGTCACTTGATTCATTACCCTTACCCAAAGTGAGATTTTAATACTTTTATCATTGTCAAAAAACACTTGTCTAGCTTATAGCTGAAGGTACTCAGTGATGAAGGCAGTGATGAAGGTATTAATAACAGATGAATAACTTGCCTTAATAACAAATTCAGGCAATTCAGAATTATAAATAGCTGGGTAGTGTCTAACCATTGTATTGTGACAATCAAAGCCAGGGTATTATTTTTCATGCAAAGAAGTGTGGTTGTTATTTATTGCATGACTGAGTTTTTGTTCCGAAGACATGTATGTCAATACATTGTCCTTTGCTTTCCTACCTTTTTGTCTCCTGTCCACATCCTTCACATCATGTCTGGTACCCCTTCAATCTGCTGTCTCTCATCACAGTATGTTAACAGACGGGGTTTCAGGATCTAATACTGAGCTATCAACCTCTTATTTCTACAAGTCACCTCTATGGTGAGCTGAATCAGTTCAGCTTAAAATTAATCGTTTTGCCTTCTCAGTGTTAATTTTAAGTTGGAATAGAAATGACGTTTCTAATGCTGGTGCAAGAGGTTGCCAAATAAAACATCAAATTGAATGCTGCTTACATGCCACTTGGAAATCAGTTCTTTAACAAAAAAAAGAAACAAAACCTGCCAGCTTCAATGGAAGCCTGATGCGATATTGGTTTTTAATTAAGAAAAAAGAGGATAATTTATCTGAAATGGATAACTTACCTTGAATGTGATAAGCTCTCCCTTAGTAATGTAAAAAATACCATTTATTAAGAGTATTCAATACTGTAAGTACAAAGAGAATAAATCTTCTTAAAAAAACGCTAAAAAATTAATAAGCAGGAAATATTACGGAAGTGTCGAAACACAGGCTATTACAAATATTTGTATGTGAACTGCTTAATGTTTTCCTGCTTTTCCCCTTCAATTGAACCCTGTGCTTAGTTATTTTATATTTACTTTCTATTCTCTTTGAATCTTCTGCTTTATCACAGCTAGACTGGATATTTTTAGATAAACTTGTGTCGTGGATTCAGCAGTAGCGGTCATTTTTCTCCTTCTTGGTAGCTGGTGCAGCGCAGTGATTTTGATTTTGGGTCTGGGAACAGAACTGATAACATCAGTGTTTTCAGTTACTGCTTGGTAGTGTTTTGGTCTGGCCAAGGACTTTCTGAGTCTCATGCTATGCCAGGGAGGA